>JAMKQA010001845.1:0-72780 GCA_024699735.1 Posidonia australis | reverse complement strand
CAATCACATACATAAATGAATATTATGCTTTTGTAAATGATTTTCTTATTCAATACTTGAATATTTCATATTTTCTTAAGTGATTATTAACATTTAATCACATTTCATTTGTTATCATCGAAATATACTTATAGATTTTTTTCAACAATAATTATCATAAGAAATTGTGTTGGATTACAGGATTACATAAGAAATTGTCCTTGAGGGACCAGCATCAGGAGTTACTATAGAGAAAAGTCGGCCCTTGGTTGGTTGGTAAAGGGTGTCTCTAATTGACTTTGGAGGATCTAGGCAATTTCGCTGAATATGCCTGGCCTTTCCACAGTTGTAGCATACCATCTTCTCAAGATTTCGCTATAGTGATAACATTGTGCTGCTACATGTCCTATTCAACCACAAACAAAGTAGGGTTTCTTGTCCCTTGTGCCACTGCTCGAGCCAACTCGACTGAATTCTGTACCACCTCCCCTGGAAGAACCATATCTCTCCCCAGTAACAGACTCTAAATGCTCCTTCCTTTTCTTTCTAGAGCTTCAAGAACTGTCAGAGCTCTGCACCCTTAAAGCAGATCACCATGGAGTGAACATCTTTCCTTTGCCTTTGGGTAGTCTTTTAGGAATTGCTTGTGATCCTCCTCATATCGTGCTGCCAATTTCATTGCCTCCACCAGGGTCGAGCATCGGAAGCCCAAAACCTTGGATCTAAATGCTGGAGCCAGACCTTCCACAAACCTCTTAGCTCCACGCTTTTCTATGTTGAATGTCTACGAGGACTACTCTAGACAGGTAAATGTCACCTCATTCTCAACTACTGACAAGCTACCTTGCTTCAAATCTTGGAATTATTTGTCTAACTGATCTCTCTCGTACTCTGGAATGTACTTCTCATAGAAGGCAACCTGTAATTCCTCCTAAGAGATCATCAGAAGGTTAGAATTGGGACATTTTGTGTGACGCATGGCTCTCCACCACTTATCAACATCCTCCTTGAATTGAAAGGCAGCTAGTCTGACTCATTTCTTAGTTGGACACTCCATGCCCTTTAGAATCTTCTCCACCTCCAACAGCCATGTTTCACATTCTTTGGGCTTGCATCGGCCGTCAAAGGTTGGTGCACTCAGTTGGCGAAATTGCTTGAGCCACTAGTCTACCTTGGTCCCATATGTTTTCTCTTTACTAAATGTCTAGGCGAAATCCTACATATGGCTCAATTCTTGTCGAATGCCTCCCTAGCCGTTACGCTGCTCCTTGCCAAAACATGTTGCAGGAGTCCTACCTGTACCACGGTCTTTGAGCGGCATCTTGCTGTCACCATAATTTAAACAATTCAGTTGCATATACTCACTATCATGCCCTGTGAGCTACACAATAGTTCCAATACTATCCAAACAATTAAATAAGCTAGAAATCGACAATTATTAACAATTAAATAATAAAAGTAAACTATCCAAACTTGTGTGTGACTAAGTGGCTTTGAGATATGCACCAAAACTAGACTGCATGCTCAACTAATGCATCTGAAAACAAAATACAAGCAAAACATGTGTGAGTGACATCAATGTCACCCAGTACGTGCCCCAAAACAAAGATCCGATAAAGCTCCTACTGGGCTACACAAGTTGTGAAGGACACACCAAAGTCGAAAATCCATTCGTAAATCATGATTTCTTTTTCAAAACTCTTTTTATCATTTTCTCTGAAATTCCATGCATCTTTGCAAATCACTTTTATGCATTTTAAGAGGCAAAATCCTCAACTAGAATCCAACCAAAACGCAACTTATATCATATCACAAATCATGATAAAACAATGGTTGGAAAACTAATTCAAAATCTTCTATCTCAACTCGGCTAGAATCTAGCTCACAAGCCAAATCACAATTTGATTCTAGCACATTACCACACATAGTTTCAACAAAACCTATTGTATCACCCTACCCACAGGTTACCGACCTGGCCAGAAGTAGTTGGTGAAGCTTCAACCCTGTCCCTATTGCAGTGTTGTAGTGGACCATTTTATGTTGGAGTCCAACCACCTTGGCTGCAACCTCATAGTAAAATGAGGGTATGTACGGGATGTGTCTTCACGGCGCCCCTAGGTGTCCAAGTACTTGGGGACTTTAACCCCATATTCGACCAGCACCGACACTGAGGGTAGTCCATGTCTATCATACCTCAAGTCCTACAGTACCACATTGTCACGAGGCTCACTCCTTGGACCAAACTCGGCAACTATAGCCTAGGACACGTCCCTGACTACTCAAAGGTCTCACTACCCCTCATCGATTTCGCTGGTTGGCCTAAATGTGGTTCCTACAAATCTCAGTAATTCCTTTTAAAACATAAGCATCTCTTTTAAAATTTCTTTCAAACCACATTATCATTAGAATCCACTTTCAAATATTTCCTAATCAATTTAAAAATTTATAAGCATTTAAATGCATTTTTATCTTCAGAAAAACCATTGAAACAGACCATCTATATCTACCAGAAATAATGGCTTGCACCAGTCATTCGCGCAAGACACTCGTGCTGCCTTTACTCGCTAAAGACCTCCACGACCTAGTCATGCTAAAGGCCTGTGTTGGTATTACTTGCCTACCATTCGCGCTAACAGTTTTATAGATGAAACTCAGAAAGGGTAGGCTCTGGAAAGCCAATTGAAAACCCTTCAAAAAATTCCTCAAAAATCCATAGAGCATGTATGGCATATCACAACACATAATTAAGTATACTAGGTATATGGCTTTATGTATTTCTCATTCCTTCCACCAAAATTCAGGATATTGCATGATAATTCTCAAAAAATTTCCAAACTCAACATAGGCATGATATCAACTGATTTTTCACTACGGCCTCTCGTAGGCCAGAGCCTGATTTCCTGCACTAGGATTCAGCAAAAACCACAAGTTAGACAATGTATTGTGCTGCCCGATGCCAGACAGCCAACACCTGCCACAAGCAGTGCATTGAGGAGCTACCACGGTGTCTGCATTACCATGGACAATCACCTTGTGAATGAGTCTGCTCGTCTTATAGTCCGTTCATTTGCAAGACCCTCAAAAGCTAACCCCACCTGGGAAAGTTGCTCACTCCTCTTGGACAAGCTATCCCCTCTTAGGACAAGCCATAGCGTATATCCTCTCAGTGTCCTAGCTCAGTGCTCCAAACCACTAAAGGCTTCTCACCCCTAGGCTCAACTAGCACCTATGATTCTCAATGCATGGTGACAACCGAAGTGTCATACCTTCAGGCCCAAACGGCACCTCCACCAGCAAACTTAGTCTCGACCTCGTGAATGACAATCTAGGAGTATCATACCTTAAAGATCTGACGAACACTTGCTTGCAGTCTCTTGGTCTCAAAACCTCAACCTAGACGACGTGCTCAACCACCTTGGAATACAGCCTACATCCCTTGGTCCAAACAATATGACCCTTTGGTCTATTGGTCCACCACAAAGGAAAACACTAGAAAGCTCTTTCCAAAACCAATTGCAAGCCTATGTGTTTCTCTTTCCAAAACTCTTTTGGAAAACTATTTCTAAATCCTTTAAATAACCTTCCAAAATACCACAAAAATCGTGCCAAAAGTGGCATAAAGTCAAAAGCCAAAACTACAACTCAAAACATAGTCTTGATAGCTCCCTTATAAGGCTTAGAAAACCACACCTTGGGAGCGTCTGAGTTCACGAGCATCATGTTCAACTCACAACAACAACAACCCAAGGAAAACATCAGCAACAGCGTCATCAGGGCATTAAACTTACCTAGAAGACACCACACAAGAATCAAAGCCACTATCTCGAAGTCTCATTTAACTTGAAAGATTGGACACTAACACAAACCACAATCAGAAATCTATGTTCTGGCACCAAAGTGTAAGACGCCTATTGGCTTGTGTCCCTTGGGAGCACAGCCAGATCAAAGTCAAACACCCTGAACAGTGCCACTAAATGCCTCTTTCAGTACACCACACATGAAGCCAAGCCAATAACCAAACCTAAGGATAAATCATGATCCCTACTATCCATTCTACACCATTAGGGGAGAGAGTTAGCATTTCTAAGTCATTTCATCTTTTAATCTAACCACACCCCAAGTGGAATCTTACTAATTCATTTTAGGTAGATCCTACAATTATTCTAATGATTATCTTAATCCATTATACCATAGGGCACTCAAAACTCATCTCGAAAATGGAAATTAGGGGTGCACCACACACAATCAACCATAAATTACAAACCACATACCCAATCAAAGATCTCGAGGGAATCTACGATTTGGGACATGAAACACAAGGATCCATTGGGCAGATTACAAGAAATCACAAAACAAGGGCAGATGGGCACTATTCTCCTATCGACCATAAATGGCCCATAAATGCACAATAAATTTTCTAAAAATATCTACAATCATTCACACACTATCATGCACCTGTGAATTTAATTAGAAACCAAAAGGAGCCTACGAGGAGTGTACCTGTCACCGAAGGTACGAAAGCGATGAGTGGCAAACAACGTTGCACCTCCTCCATGGCAAGCTTTGTGTCTCCTCCTCCTCCCTGCAATGACGGTGGCGATAGTGACCTCCTCCTCCTCTGGCCATCTCTCTCTCTCTCACCTCTCTTGTCTCATCACTCTCCCTTCTCTCCCTCATTATCCCTCTCTCTCTCCCATTAAAAGGAGAAGGAGGAGGTGTAATGAAGAAGGAGAAGAAAGCGAAAGAGGGGGGTGGGGCTCAATGAAGCAAGAAGGGAAGAAATAAGCCGTGAGCATAAAACCAAACCACATGACCATTCCCCATTCACGTGGCTTGTTCAAATCGAGATCAACCACCAACGCACACTAAAGAGCCTCCACAACCAGAGCAGACCTTCAAAACTTCCACAAGGGTCAACATAGCCACTACCACACAACACCAAGAAGGCCAGAAATCTACTAATCACAGTGTAAGATGCTACTGAGAATGCACCTAATGTCGGACACTGGAGCCTCCAAAGCCCAACACACTTGAATCCCACATTAATTATCTAGCCAAAACACCATTTCCAAATTTAGGTTGTTACAGAAAATGACCCTAAAACATGGTGCAACCCACACAGGCAACACAAGGGCCCAATAAGCAGAAGTAGCCCAAGATTCCACCCCAAAACCAGAGCTAAGTTCAAAATATAGGTGCGGGAGACCTAAAAATTGCCTAGGGTGGGAATCATCGATGGTCTCACCATGCACAACCATAAATTCCAAAAAATATTTGAAAATGAAGGCATCTAGTACTCTACCATTTGGGACAAAAATCACTACGATCCAACACCCATAGCTCAAGATATCAAAATCCAAAGTAAAAGAGCTCAAATGGGTGAATAGTACTCATGCATGTGAAAATCTACTGTAAAATTCGCCATAAATTCCCTAAATTCATGGAACTTCTACTAAACATTCAAATCATGCCAAACAACACATTTGCATCATTTTTAGGAAAAATTGAAAGATAAACGATTGGGTGTGCACCTCTTGGATGATCACAGAGGCTGTCCACCCAATGTTAGTGACCCAACTTGCTTTACTGGCAACCACCACCAACCCAAGCTCCACTTGGCCACTCTCTGAGCTTGCACCACTCTCTAGATGATGGTTGGAGCACCCCCATTGTGAGTGCATCGCAACCCATAGCAAAGGCCAGAGCAGAATCAACACCAAAACGGAGAGAGGGAGACAAACCAAAGCTCAATAAAGTTAACTCACCTTCACGATCCCCAACACAATCCAGAGAGGTTCGTCGGTAATGAAACCTCCTTAACGTCAACTGGTGTTCCTCACTAGATAGGGGAGATGTTCGGCCACTCGGCATCCAACACACTAACCTCACTCACTCGCTCACTCACTCTCTCTCTCACAGTCTCACTAATACTGCAGGAAGAAGGTGAAGAGAGCTTAGGGTAAGGAGGAGGAAGAAAGAAGAGGAAGGAGCTGAAGGCTTTGGAAGCTCGCTTATCGTGGAAAAGAGGAAGGAAATTAGTGGTGCATCGAGGATGCAACATCATCATATACATAAGGGTTGGTGGTAGGTGGCCTTGTGCCCAATATGCACATCAAACGTGCATGCGTGCACTTGCAAGCACCCACTACCCAACTGCCACTCCCCCACTTACTAGGTGTAGACACCCTGGTTTTCTGTAGGAATTCACCAGCAGTCTTCGAAAAGGGTGTGATGCGGTAGCAGTGCACTACAGTGGTGGATGGCTCACTCACTTTTTCCCAAAGCCCACTAAACATCCTAAAACAACCCAAACCTTCAAAACCCCATTTATCACAATCCACAACCTCCATATGGTCCTAAAAGATTGGAACTGGCCCATAATCTAGAAGTTAGGCCCATCACTATGTCAGGCATGATTTTAAAGTGCGATTTCATGGCAAGCATTCTAAGTAGGACATTATGGTGAGTAATCTGAGCACGTATATCCAGCGATGGACAATGGTGCGAAGAGGCGGCGATGTGCCCTATTGCAGAGTATTTCAGCTTACAAGCTCAGTGGACATTCCATTGCTTGGGACCATTGAATTCTACCTTGCCATTGGCTTGCATGGATCTAGGAATGTTCCACACTCTCATGCCTCAAATTCGATCAAACCAGTTGGAATTCAATCCAAACCATTGAGCCAGAGACAGTTAGCCATCGACGACCGTTGTTGAGCTTCGACCTCTATATAACAACCTCCACACCAACGAGAAGGATATTAGTTCAACTCCTGGTTCTGACACACTCTGGTTCTCTGGCTTTTGCTCTCTGAATTCTCAAGCTCCCTAAGATCCCACCATCCAGAGCTCTGACCACCCATCGTCTGACGGGACATCCACAACATCCCATCTAGTTCAGAGGATCCCTGTTTGAGCTCCACTGTCCCTTAATCCACTTACACCCAGAGTGTGTGTGTGAGCCCTTCCAGAAGCCAGAGCATCATCCTTTGGTCATCGACCAAACCCAAAACCAAACGTTGGGAAGCACCTCCAACCAACAACAACCCTTGCCTCCAAATGAGGCAATCCACTCCCATCCTCCACAGGTAAACCTTCTAACTCCTTCAGTAGCTCATATCTTGCTTGAGTTTAGCTTGCTCGTGAGCATCTCTACTTGAATTCATCGTTTTTTACATCACTGGATTTCCATTTTTTCTTCATCACTACATCACATGCATCGATGATGTGCCTATGGCTTTGGGTGAGGCTTCGACTGCTAAGCTCGAATCTTGCATGTCACCACATTCCTCGTCCACCCCCTACGATGAGGACACAACATTCATCGATGCTCATCCTCGTCAGTTGTCTCCTCTCGTGACGAATAGACGTCGTATCCACTGAGTTGGGCAAGGACGAGCAGCATTGTTTACTGATTTGCATGGCATCCTTATCACATTTCCTGGCCCTCCTTCCACCTCCTTCACCATGACGATCCTAAACGAAGCTTGTCAACCTCTGTCATAGCTAGAGAGTTCAGTTTAGCTTGAACTCTGGTGAGCTAGGTGCGTGGAGAGATCTAAGAGATCACTACATGATTAGTTTGTTCCACTATGTTCTTGTTGTCATGTTCTAGCTTATCCAACATTTCATTGATTTATCGAGCTTAATTGGGAAATGAATTTTTTTGTTGTTGAATTGTAAATTGCCAAGCATGATTTACCAACAGATCATGGTAGCAAACTTCCCTAATGGGTAGATCCAGCGTTACATCCCTATGCGAGTATGCAACGTGACTTGTTAGAGGTTCAGACAGTTTATGGAGCATTTGTTGATCTTTCTACCTGATTCTTATTTGGTTTTCTTACTTAAATATTGTTTCCAAGGCATGTTTTACTACATCCTGGGATGGTATCTTGCATCTCGCCTTAAGACCTACATTATTTTGGCATTCTTTGCCTACATTGGCCATTTTGCGAGTAGGTTAAACCAAGAAAGACCGATTTCCAAGTGTGTGGGGGTGCCTAACACCTTCCCCATGCATAACAAGAGTCCTCACCCTTTCTTTGGTATGCAATGACCAAAATGATACATCCATTAGCATCGATTCTTGTATTTTGCACATTTTTCATCATTTTTCTCGTGTTTACTTTATTTCTTCAGTTTTCCTCATCTTCTAATTCCAATAGACTAGGTGGCAACTCCGTTTTCTTTCCTTGTCCTTTGTTTTATCTCTTTTTTGATGTTTTCGAGTCAAGTATCCTTCCTTGGATTCACCATCTTTGTCGTGGCCTTATCGATTCACAAGCTTGCTTTTCTCACCTGGCCCCCACGAGTCAGCTTCGCCAGTATGGTCACAGGAACTAGTAACTCCACTGGGGATTATTAGACTCTGGTTTTTGTTTGGTTTCCCGTTTGTCTTTGCTTTTGGCTTGCTTATTGGTGTGCCTTGCTTGCTATTTCAGCATGATATTGCTTCATTACTTGTATGATGTTATGATACATGCCTTATGATTGATGGGTATTTCTTTTACACACTTATCCACGCCACCACATATGCTCATACCATGGTATTTGCCTTCTGATGTGATGAATGTTTTGTTTTCACCATTATAGCACAACACAAGCACTTGCCATGGTTGTGCCTTTTTCTTGTTGTATTCTTACTTGTGTGTTTCGATGTTTGCTTTCTTCCATATTTCTTGCCATGCCTAGGAGAGTAGAGATGTGATTGCCTCCCCACAGATAAACTAAAAGATACAAACAAAGAAAACTAATAATAAGGTATAACTAGAGACAAATCCATACTTTTTCCCCCTGGTTTAATAACACGCAAGTAAAAGACACGAAGGCATACTTGCATGATTGGTCATATAGGTGCATGCATCTTCTCCTCTCTAGCGTTCACCCTTTAGTCTAAGAAGGGCAATTTTGGTAACCCATTCTATGGCTTCAGCGTGAGACATGTTGCTAACTTGTCCCCCTTGTCTAGGGTCGTGTCGGTGTTAGTAGAGAGTACAACTCCTTGCTATTGTAGGAGACAAGGCCTCCAACGCACCACTCGTTCGCTACCTGTACTTTGGTTAAGTTATTGGCTAGGGACCCTTACTTTCTACCTCAACATGGAGACCCAAAAACCTTTGAGAGAGCCTAGAGTAGCCAACCTTTTAGGACACACCTAGATGGTGACAGTGTGCATCTTAATTGCATTCACATGCATGTGTGCTATTCATGCCACCCTAATAATATCTGCATTGAGTCTTTTTCTTGTTGTCCTTCAGGTTTTAACACCTAATTTTTTGTTGTCTCTGCCACAGGTCTTTGCGCAAGTTCCTTAGCCAAAGCCTGTGGGTTCCTTTTGCTGATTCTCAATCTACAACACTTTCCTGACCATCTTTTCCCTAAGTAATTTGTTGTTTCCAACGATAGCTCGTTGTAGACTTCGTCTTCCTTCCTACTGTTGCAATCCTATTCGCACTTGCTCTCAGACTGCCATGGCCTAGTGTGTCAGTGAGTCTCTTTCCTCTATTGCCTAGGAGGGGATTTTTGTTTTGGTCCCTCCTTCCAATGTGTTGTCTTTAGTTGTCTCCTCCTCTTCGTCCCATGATAACCACTTTGCGTTGAATGGGGTTTCCTGTCCTCCGATTTTGGGACACTTGTAGACCTTGATCAGTCTGGAGTCCATCATCGATCTGTTACAGTGACTATCATGTGGTCCCTAGAGATGCCAGTCTCCTATCCACTTTAGGGCTTAGTCTCTTTTGGTTTCCTGCCTACTACGATAGTTCCCTTGGTAGGTTTCTTTCCTCCTAGACAGTTTGGTTTTCAACCTACCTTTTCATACATCCCACTTTTGATTCTGGTCCTTGTTACTTCTACTGATAGGTCCCCGACCATGTAGGCCCAGCATCTCTTGGCCCTTGCCTAGAAGTTGCAAGGCATTGCCCTCTCTTTGGATCCTACCTTGTTGCCATCCGTCACTCCTTCTCCCGAAGTTCCTTCGTAACCTGCTCCTATGTTTCATGCTACACACATCACACCACCACCTCTACCATCACCCCAGCTTCTTACGACACCGACATTGGTATCATCGACTCTATCTCCTATTCCACCACAACACTACTCATAGCATGCAACTCCTACCTTTGGTGGCCAACCTTTTGGATTGGTTGGAGCATAATGCCCCATGAATTCGTTGCTTGGGGTCATACCAATGCAATTGTTGCTGCTCCCGCACTTAGCACCACTCATTGCATAGTATACCCCTTATCCATCATCCATGCATTAGACACAGGTTCCTTCATACATGCAACAACACCCAACCCCAGTGCATGGGTACATCGACCATCCCGCCATTACACTAAGTAGCGAGATGGTGGATTCAAAGGAGCAACTTGGTGCGACCCACACGATGTACGTCAGACCTGCCCTAGTTACACCCTCCTTGACAACAATGACCCCAGATCCTCTTCTCACTAGGATGAGCTATCTAGAAAGAGCACTATATGTAGTGGAGGGTGGGGACTGCCAGCCTTACCATTTCCAAGACCTTTGCTACTTCTTAGAGGCTACTCTCCCACCAAACTTCCACATCTTGGACATCGAGAAGTACAACGGTAAAGGCTATCCCATTTCTCATCTAAAGGCGTATAGAGGAGACCTTGCTCAGCTTCAAGCTAATGAATGATTGCTCATTCGCTTGTTCTAGAAGAGTTTTACTAGTCTTGCCCTAAAGTGGTTTACCTCATTAGACATGGCTACGATAAAGACCTGGAATGACCTTAGTCAGGCATTCCTAGAGCAGTACTCCTTTAATCTAGACATGGTCCCAATTCACGAGGACATAGTTGCCACCAAGTAGAAGCCCCACGAGCCATTTGGGGAGTATGTTGGGTGCTGGCGTGCCCTAGCTTTGTAGGTTCACGATAGACCCTTTGACAAGAAGTCTACAGAGATGATCATTTGCAAAACACAGCCAACCACCAGGACTCTGCTTAGCATTTAGCCAATCACAATATTTACATCTCTGATTTGAGTAGGCACTTGCTACGAAGCGGCAGCTTTTCTTCCCTCACCACATTTGCAAAATAGGCCACCACGATTAGCCAAAACACTAGCACCGGCAACAATAACAACAACAACAGTAATGGCTCCAACACCAATTACTCCAAATAGAGGGATCTACCCAAGAATACTGTGGCATATATTGGATCTCTAGCTGTGCTTGTTATTGTGGTGAGCCTGCCTGTTCAGAATCACGTAGTGTACACCGCAACACCTAGGACACCCCGTACATCACATATCACCACCACTGTTGAGCTACTGTATCCTCTTGCACTGGCAAGGTGAGGACAACACCAAGGATAAAGACAACCTCGTTGCCTTGAGCGAGACTTTACTCCATTAGTCAAGCCTTTGAGCGGCATTCTCCCCAAGGTCGCGTCATTGCTGAGGCTTTCAAAAGTTCGTCAATCGCCAAATCCTCTTCCGTTGTGGTATAAAGTCAACTTATACTGTAGTTACCATAGTATTGCAGGACATTCTACGGATAACTGCTTCATGCTCTGGAACATTATTCAAGACCTAATTGATTGAAAGGTCATCACATCAATACCCAGGAGGTAGAGTCTTTACTAGCCTTACCAATAGCACCAACACCAACACCTACACATCCTAGTGTAGTTAGTCAACCTTTGCCTGAGCATTCGAGCTCGGGAGCTCCCGAAACTTTCGGAATTCACTTTATCTTTCTTGTTGGGTTTGTTTCTTCCCCGTTAGACCCTTCTGTTTTAATTCACCATGTTTCTACACCTTTTCCTTATCAGCTTTATCAATTTTTCTTGGAGAGTTCTAGTTTTGCGATCAACATGATCCAATTAACTAGCAAGTTGGGTCGTGTAGCTGCACAACCCACCATGCAAGCCACCCCACTACTAGTCTGTTTGTTAGCAAGACCAATGGCAGAATCCACCCAGCCAACTTCATCATCAGTTTCTCCCACAGCATCCTCTATCACACTATCCATGGCTCAGCTAGAGTTGGAGGCCCACACTCTTGTAGTCATTAACTTGACTTGGGATACCCATCACGTACCCTATAGTTACGCCATAGAAATGTGTGCGGGGGTACGCAGTCGGGTAGGGTGTATAAGCCTCCAGTCATAGTGCCCAAACCAAACTGCCTAGCATACATACCACGGCAGCTAGACAGCCAACCCCCTAAGCCAGCCACAAAGGAAATTCAACCCAAGTCCACCATCACCAATAAAAAAGACTAGCCAACAGCCGATATAACCTCCTAGTTGAAGAAGGTCAAGGCTGATATATCGATCTGGGACCTGATTCACACCTCCACTGAACATCAGAGGCTTTTTTTAGAGTCTTTCAAATAGTCCATGTCTTTCTTGCTATAGAACCTACAGCCTCGGAAAACTTGGTGGGTATGATCACAACGCCGTAGGTAATCTCCTTTTGCAGCCTGGAGTTACCCTCGACAAGGATTAATCACAATCAGCCCCTTTTCATCACTGTATAGTATGAAGGGTTCCACATTCCGCTTATGCTGATTGATAATGGAGTAAGTCTAAATGTCTAGCATTTGTGAACTGCAAGTCAACTCGTATTCCAGTCCTAAGACAATACTCTAGTGGTAAAAGAAATAACAACTTTCGACAATACTCATCATGATGCATTGGGTATTTTGGTTATCCCAGTGGTAGTTGGACCGACTTAGTTTGATGTAGACTTCTACATTGTTGATCTCGAGCCCTCTTACAATCTTTTGCTTGGGTGCCCTCGGATTTGTAAGCATCAAGTGATCCCCTAGACTCAACACCATATGATCAAGTTCTACTAGGACATTGATGTTGTTGTAGTAACGGCGAAAATTTTTGAGAAGGAAAGAGTTGAAACTATTTCATTCATTTCTCCCCAAACTATCCACTTTGATCTGAAACCTTCTAATGTACTTTACCATGTCAACCAGTTTGAGTTGGTTAATTTCATTCCCATCCTCGAGCATGCTAACCATCTGATTGTTCACGGTAACCCTTTTGCGATGGTTGAGAATCTTTGTTGTCGGTGGGGTTATAAAAAAAGAGCACCACTTGGGTGGTATGACCAAGGGATCGTCGAGCCCATCACCGCAGAGGAAAGAAGGAAGCTTGAAGGACTTGATGTGGATACGAGATTTTTGGGTGGAGGAGTGCACGTTCTACATACCTTGGTGCATTTCGCCACCTTGCTTGTTTCCTTTTGATTTATATCCAATTCCTCCACTCCACAGATGTCAGAAATTGTGTGATTGCCACTCTCGGTTCGCTTTAGATGGCCCTCGAGACACCTTGAGGAGATGTTGTGGTTGTGGATTCAGCTACCTTAGGAAGACGCCAGCATTGCCTAAGGATGCCCGTGTAGATGAGCTTCTTCATCCTCTTCTTTTCCTTGTAGAACAAAATCAAAATGTCACGAATTAATATGGTGTAGTAAGCAATATAACAAATTAACTTACAAATATGAAATAGGAGGAGAAACCTTACCTGAGGGGTTTTATCCCCTCGATTGCAATGAAATGAAAACACCTAGCTACGACATGCAATTAAAATGAAATGTAGTATACAAAATATTTAACAAAAAGAAAATCCCCTTTTATGCAATGAAATGCAAGATGAAGATATGGCGTGGTCAGAGCTGTCTGATGGCTTAAGTTCAGAACCTCTCTACCCTCTCTTACTCAGAATTCTCTCATAATTTCTCCCACTCTTTCTCCATAATTTTCTGATCATTCTCTGGATCTCTCTGTGTGTAGGTGTCTCCAAAGGTTAGGGTTGCTTCTTTATTTATAGAGGGACGGGAGGATCAGACATGGTAAAAAGATCCAAAATCGGTAAGATTGGGATGACTACATCAAAAGTTTCCAATTCAGAAGAGTTGTACACCCAAATCAGGGCGTTCTATGTTAAATGCCCCAAATAGGGAGTTCAACACACTCAAGAGTTACAACTGTAATATTCACGGAAAATTCCATCAATTAATTGGGCAATAATTGATGTTACACATAATTAGAGGAATTTACTAAAAAAAGAAACAATTTGAATTCAAAATTTTCCAAAGAGAGAAAGTGGCTGTTGTGGCGTCGTTGAGTTGTCAAGTGTAGAATGTCCAAAATTGGGAGTTCAATGTTGAACGCCCAAAATCACCCTTTCAACACCCTCAGGCTGAGAACTTACCAAATTAAGATGCTAAGTCAAATGTGGGTCAAACAAGTCATTTAATGAGGTAATAAAGACCTCTAAATAAGGCAAGAAGACTCGCTAATATTGATAATGATTTACGTTAACTACAAAAAAGGAAAGTTTGACAAGAATGGGAAGGAAATGACCTAGAGGTGTTGAATGCCTAGTTTTGGGAGTTCAACGTTAAACGGTTGATTTTGAGAGTTCAACGTTGAACACCTAGTTTTGAAAGCTCAACAACCTGGACTAGCAAATGGGTTTTTGGAGAGTATTTGGGTTGAGGAAAAGACCTCTAAAGATGAATGAAACATGCTATGATAGAACGAGATTTAATGAAAGGTAAAGGAGTACCAAAATGGGATATCTATAGATTGCCCTCCTTGAAGATGATTTCGGCATGAAACTAGCTTCAAGGCTTAACGATATTCCAGTGTGGCACGACTTAGGGGGTTTTTAAAAGGAGGAAAGAGATCCAACACCTATTGTCACCAGGCTAGATAAAAGATCGAGTTAGATAAAGGATCCAACACTCAGGAAGTTTGGGATGACCAACACTTGGGTATGAAACCAAGCTTGAAGGGGAAGGACCTCCAACACCTACTGCCACTAGGCTAGATAAGAGATTGTAATGCCCCAGCGCTACACAATAATACAAAAACTATCCAAATAATTTATTTAAATATAATTTAGGAAAATAAACAATTAAATAATTTGAAAACATAACCCAAACCTGTGTGTGGATGAGTGACTTTGAAAATCGCACTAGAGAAAGGCTGCACCTCCTGCTTTGCAGCTGAAACAAATAATTTAAAACCACAAGTGAGTGATGTCAATGTCACCCAGTACCTACCCCAAAACTCACACACTAAATCGACAAATCTGAACCACTATCAAAATCAAAAGGAAAACACGATTCTCGAAAAGCCAACATACGCAACCGGAGAAAAACATTTATAAATCATGACTTTTCAAAACTCTTTTTGTCATTTTATTTAAAATCTCATGCACATTTCCAAATCACTCAATGCATTTCAAGAAGCCATTTTCTCGTTTAGCAACCAGCCCAAAGTACAAATCATCTCATTCACAAAACAAGTCTAGAAGCTAGCAAACACACAAATCTCAATCTGTCTCAAAAACCTATCATATCACCCTGGCCATAGGTGACCTACTGGCCTTAAGTAGTTGGCGAGGCTTCATCTCCGTCCACACTGCAGTGCCGCGGTGACCACCCTGCATATGAGTCCAATTGCCTCGGCAGTAGCATCAAAGTAGCATACCCGCACAGGTACAAGTATGAAGTGCATCCACTCTATGACGCCCTTGGGTGCCCGAGTACGTGGGGACTCTAATCCCAAATCCGACCAACACATACACTGAGGGATCCCTGAGTTATCATCTCTCGGGCCTTATAGTACTACAACACACATAGTCACGATGCTCACTCCTCAGACCAAACTTGGCAACCACAACCTAGGCCTGTCCTCGACAACTCAGAGGTCTCACTACCCCTTGTCGGTACGTGTAGTCACCCCGATTTTGCAGTCACTTGGTGGCAGACTCTTCTGGAAAAAGCTCTGGTTGCGACAACCAAACCCAAAACACTAACTTAACCTAAACCCACTTAAGCCCACGTGTGACCAAGCCAGTGGAACCCTGCACGACTCTCCTTACCGGTGCATGGAAGCACACGAGGAGTCCCGATACGGTCACGACGAAGATGGTGAATCCAGAGAAGAAGACTAGACTCAGAAACACCAAGAAAGGATAAGGAAAGGAGTCACCGCCTAGTCTTTTAATGGAAAGATGAGGAAAAACAAACACAAAGGAAAACCAAAAGAAAACAAGATGATGAAAACCTGTATGCTCCATGCCTAATGGATGTGATGCACAAATCAATGTGGGCCAGAGAAAGGGTAAGGATTCTTGTTACGTATGGCGAAGGGGTTAGGCACCCCCATGTGCCGAGGAACTCGGTCTTTCTAGGTTTCCTACTTGTTAAATGGTCCATTGTGTGTATGCTTGCCTATTTTGAATGCACATGCTTAAAGTGACTACGAAAACATGCCAAATCAAAGAGAAGAAATTAATAAAAAGGAAAAAGTTAATCCAAGGGACAAATGTAGGCATTGAGAATGCCCGCTTTACTATACGCCCGTGGGCGATAAGGAAAATCGTGAAAATCAAGAAACTCTTGGAAAGCATCACGCAAATCAGCAAAAACTCGAAGAAATCGGAGAAAATCAAATTGGGAAAAATAATTCTCATTGGGACAATGTCAGCATTGTTAAGCTTGTTAATGTACGCCCTCGGGCGATGGAAAGCCAAATCAAATAAAAAATGCGAAAGTCGGAAGAAATCCAAGAAACGATGGGAAAACTAAGGTTGAAATGCATGCACGATGCAAGGAAGAAAATACGAGAAAATATGCATGAAAAAGTGCAACAAAATGTGTGAAATGCATGTACGAGTGTAAAAATGTAAATTCTAGGGGCTTTTGTGCAAAATTCCCAAATTCTAAGTGAAAACTAAAATTTTGAAGTTAAATCAGCAAAAATACATAGGAAAACACATTTTATGTAATTTTGAAGAAATCTAGGTCAAATGTGCAAACCTATGCATTTTTAGTCAAATTGAAGATTCCTAGGGGTCAAAATGCAATTTTGCCATCAAAACATGCATTTAATGCAATTCTGTGGAAATTCAGGGTAAAATATGCAAGAAAAAGAGTCCATGTTTGAAAACAGAAAGTTTCAAAGGCTGACATGCAAATTTACCCTAGAAAACATGCATTCAGTGAGAAATCAGTGAAATTCAGGGGCTAAAATGCAATTTAGGTCACATTTGAGCAAATATTTGAATTCTCAGGGTTTAATTTGCAATTTTGATAGAAAAATATGCTTTCAGAATCATTTCAACAAAGCTTAGGTTTTTTTTATGCAAAAATGCTGGACTTTAATGTGTGAAAAGTAACTCAGAGGGTCTTATATCAAACTTTAAAGCATGAAAGGCATTAACAAGATTATTCAGGGGGCACATTGCAATATTTTCATATCAAACTTTATTCAAACGATTTAAAAAAACATTTCAAGGACCTGATTGTAAGAAAAAGGACCTATTTGCAAGAAAATAAGGACCTAAATGTAAGAAAGCAAAAGTATCAGAAATTTATTCAAAGAAAACTTATTTTTTAATTTTATTAAAAGAAAAAGAAACGACGGCCATCGGCGACGGAACACCGCCGTTGACGACCGGCAGGGATGCTCTTCTAGAGCATCCCAAAGCATGATTAAAGATTAGACCTCACGGGGAGCAAGAAGAGGAGGAGAGGGAAAGATCCAATGGTCTAGATCGAAGGTTCGCTGGTTGGAATGGGCTGCCTATCTCCCTCGTCGTTGTGACTGTTGTAATGATGGCATCAGAGAAGAAGGAGGTGCTGGAGGGCTACAGCGTGGCGCTATGGGGTCTAGGAAGCTTGGCGGTACGGTGAGGAACATTTCCCCTCTTTTAGAAGCAAGAATGGGACACTCCTCCTATCCTCAGACCTCGCTCGCCGTCGACGCGATCCAACTCCGGCAAGCTTGACTGTGGAGGTGATCCAGTGCACGAGGCTTGGCTTTGATGGCTCCGAAGTGTTGGGGGCGCGTTGCAGAATGTTTCTGGATGCTTGGGGAGACATGGCGGAGATGGAGGCGCGCGATCAGTCGTCTTCTTCGGCGACGGCAGTGACGCACGACTCCGGTGATCTTCTTCTGGCGCCTTCCACAGCGACTGAAGCGGGGTCTTGACGGGTGGAAAAGCAAAAGGAGATCCAAGGGAGGAAGATCTAATACTCTGGGGCTCGAATCAACCAGTGGATTCGTGCCCCCACCTACGCTACCGGAGAACGACTTCGGTGAGGCCTGAGAGCTCGATTCCAACCATGGAATGCCTCTAGTTCGATTGGAATCGATCGGGGAAAAAAGAGGGAGATCCAGGAAGCTAAAATGTAAAGGAATTGAGGCTTGTGGAGGGCGCACCTAGACTGGCAGTGAGCTTGGCCATCAAAGCTCACCGGAGATGGCTGGAAACCTTGATTTCTCTCCTCCACGAGCTTCCTCTTTGCTCCTGGATCACTCTTGTTGCTCTGATTGGGAGGAAAAAGCTTGAGGAGCTCTCCTCTCAAAATTTTCAACATTTTCCTCACATGCAAATGAGGCTATTTATAGGCTTCCAAATGGCTTGGTTGCTTGTTATGGTTAGAGTGGAAGGTGGTTAAGGTGGTTAGAGTGAAGTGGTTAAAGTTGTTGGGGTGGAGTGGGAAGTGGTTAAGGCTGTTGGAGTGAAGTGGGAAGTGGTTAAGGTGGTTAAAGTGAAGTGGGAAGTGGTTAAGGTTGTTGGAGTGAAGTAGGAAGTGGTTAAGGTTGTTGAAGTTTGACATTAGGGTTTGACTTATGGTTTATGGTTTGACCTAGGTTTAGGATTTGAATTAGTGTTTTGAATTTGGCTTAGGTCTTAACCTAGGGTTTAGGGTTTGGATTAGGGTTTTATGATTTTGTTTGGTTTTTTTTAGGATTTTCCTGAAGTTTTTAATGTTTTTTATGGTTTTTTAGAGTCTCGTTAAGGTTTTGTCCAATTGCAAGCACATGGGGGTGTCTACAGATGCCCCTCCCTGAGCAAGGTCGAAGGATGAATGGAACAGAGACTGATGCTCAGGGTTGATAGAGACACCCCACCCCTTCTTACAAGGAAAAGAGACCAGGAGGAGGAGATCATCGCTTGGAGTTGA
Source organism: Posidonia australis (assembly GCA_024699735.1). Classification (NCBI taxonomy): domain Eukaryota; kingdom Viridiplantae; phylum Streptophyta; class Magnoliopsida; order Alismatales; family Posidoniaceae; genus Posidonia; species Posidonia australis. The sequence continues at coordinate 53,821 of JAMKQA010001845.1, read as the reverse complement.
CGAAGATGCCATTTGTGAAGCCGCAAGAAAGAGTTAATTAATGGCAACTAGCTACCAGTCGGTGAATGCACCTGAGGTCCTGTCCTGTCTCCCTGAATGCCAAAGTCGAAGCCAACATCAGAGAAACCAATACAAATGACAAATGTTGACAAGTTGACGACCAATCAGCTCCTAAAAGACATGACTGGTTATCACACTTGTCGAGAAAAACGCCGGACAAGACTCACGATGCTTGCCGACCAAAAAGTGACTGGTCACGGAAGTCATTCGGGTAGTTTGGGCTACCAGCCCAAAAGGAGGGAAGGAACAAGGCGAGTGGCGAATCCATCAGGCATCACAAGGATTGCTCGGGTAGTTCGGGATACCAACCCACAAGTGACCTGACACAAGATCCAAAGAAAACACTTGGTAAAAGAAGACAAAGTAGAAAAGTGAATCATCCAACCGAGAAGCAATCGGTGATGGCTCGGAAGAAGGACAAATGAACACATCATCCGAGAAGTAGGCAGTGATGGTTCGAAAACCTAGAAAGCGAACGCGCAAATCGAGAGGTAGTCGGTAATGGTTCGAAAGGCTGAAAGGTGAACACGCCAATCGAGAAGCAATCAGTGACTATCCAAAAGGAGGATAAAAGAACACATCAACCGAGATGCAGGCGGTGATGGTTCGGAAACCCGAAAAGTGAACACGCCAATCGAGAGACAGTTGGTGATGGTTTAGAAGGTGTACAACCGAAAAAATAATCCGAGAAGCATTCAGTAATGGTTTGGAAATCCAGAAAGCAAACACACCAAACGAGAGGCAATTGATGACGGTCTAGAGGGAGGACAACCGAACACATCATCCGAGAAGTAGGCGGTGATGGTTTGAAATCCGAAAAGAGAACACGCCAACTGAGAGGTAGTTGGTGACGGTCCAGAAGGAGAATAACCAAATACATCATCCGAGAAGCAGGCGGTGATGGTTCAGAAATCCGAAAATCTAATACGCCAATCGAGAGGCAATCAGTGACGATCTAAAAGGAAGACATCCGAATGCATCATTTGAGAAGCAGGCGGTGATGGTTCGAAAATCCGAAAAGCGAACACGCCAACTGAGAGGCAGTCGGTGACATTCCAAAAGGACGACAACCAAACACATCATCCAAGAAGCAGTTGGTAATGGTTCGAAAATCCGAAAAGCGAACATGCCAATCGAGAGGCAGTCGGTGGCGGTCTAGAAGGAGGACAACCAAACACATCATCCAAGAAGCAGTCGATAATGGTTCGAAAAATCGAAAAGCGAACATGCCAATCGAGAGGCAGTCGGTGACGGTTCAGAGAGTGGACAACCAAACACATCATTCGAGAAGTAGGCGGTGATGGTTCGAAAATCTGAAAAGAAAACACGCCAACCGAGAGGTAGTTGGTGACAGTCTAGAGGGAGGATAAATGAACACATCATCCGAGAAGCAGGTGGTGATGGTTCGGAAATCCAAAAAGCTAACACGCCAATCGAGAGGCAGTCGGTGATGGTTTAGAGGGAGGACGATCGAACATATCATCTGAGAAGCAGACGATGATGGTTTAGAAATCCGAAAAGCGAACACGCCAACCGAGAGGCAGTCGGTGACAATTTAGAGGGAGGACGACCGAACACATCATCCAAGAAGCAAGCGGTGATGGTTCAGAAATCCGAAAAGCGAACACACCAACCGAGAGGCAGTCAGTGACGGTCGCGAAGAAGGACAACCGAACACATCATGCGAGAAGTAGACGGTGATGGTTCAAAAACTCGAAAAGTGAACATGCCAACCGAGAGGTAGTTGGTGATAGTCCAGAGGGAGGATAAATGAACACATCATCCGAGATGCAGGCGGTGATGGTTCGGAAATCCAGAAAGCCAACACGCCAACTGAGAGGTGGTCGGTGACGGTTCAAATGGAGGAAAACCAAACACATCATCCGAGAAGCAGTCAGTGATGGTTCGGAAATCTGAAAAGTGAACACGCCAATCGAGAGGAAGTCGGTGATAGTCCAGAGGGAGGATAAATGAACACATCATTCGAGATGCAGGCGGTGATGGTTCAGAAATCCAAAAAGCCAACACGCCAACTGAGAGGCAGTCGGTGACGGTTCAAATGGAGGAAAACCAAACACATCATCTGAGAAGCAGTCGGTGATGGTTCCGAAATCCGAAAAGCGAACACACCAACCGAGAGGAAGTCGGTGACAGTCCAGAGGGAGGATAAATGAACACATTATCCGAGAAGCAGGCGGTGATGGTTCGGAAATCCAAATAGCCAACACGCCAACTGAGAGGCAGTTGGTGACGATTCAAACAGAGGACAACCAAACACATCATCCGAGAAGCAGTCGATGTTGGTTCGGAAATTCGAAAAGCAAACACGCCAAACGAGTGGTAATCGGTGACGATTCAAAGGGAGGACAACCGAACACATCATCAGAGAAGAAAGCGGTGATGGTTTGGAAATCCGAAAAGCGAACAAGCCAATCGAGAGGCAGTCGGTGACGGTCCAGAAGGAGGACAACCGAACACATCATCCGAGAAGTAGGCGGTGATCTTTCGGAAATCCGGAAAGCGAACACGGCAATTGAGAGGCAATCAGTGACGGTCCAAAAAGTGGACAAACGAACACATCATCCAAGAAGCAAGCGGTGAAGGTTCGGAAATCTGAAAAGCGAACACGCCAACCCAAAGGCAGTCGGTGAGGATCCAAAGGCTGAATGACCTATTCATTAGGTTCATGAAGGCAGCCACTGCGTTTGTCAACCCGAATGACATACTAGTGTCAGAATTCTCAAGACAAATCAATGTGGAGCTTAAGAGAATAGAAGTGGAAGAGAGGAGGAAGAACAATAGGAAGATTAGTTAGAAAGGATGTAATGGTTTCATATCACCATTACTCCATCATTCATATATTTATACTAGAGGTTTGTTACACTCACTCATAACAACCATAACATACTAACCACCATAACAAGCTCTCCTAACTACCATAACAAACTAACCACCATAACAAACTCTCTTTACTACCATAACAAACTCTCTTCTTCCAACCACATACAACATGACACATGGACTACTAATAACATGACAAGTGCAGTTAGTTACAACTAACTTAACAACCTCCTATTACATACTAACTACATACTAACATCCCCCCTCAAACTCATGGAGGTTCAACTACATGAAGTTTGCATTTGAGCTTAAGAAAAGAAGATTTTGATAAGGTTTTTGTGAGAAAATCAGCCACTTGCTCCTTGATTGCAACAAAATGCACTTCTATGTTCTTCTTGAACACCTTTTCCTTGACGAAATGAAAGTCTATCTCCACATGGTTCATTCTAGAATAAAATACTAGCTTTGCTATTAAATATAAGGCACCAATGTTATCATAAAATAAGGCTGGAGGTGTCTTAAGAAAAAGACCAAGTTCTAAGCAAAGAGATTGTTTCCATGTGAGTTCAGCCACAACAGTAGCCATGGCTCTAAATTCTGATTAAGTGGATGATCTTGCAACTTTATGTTGCTTCTTAGAAGACCATGAGATTGGATTGGTACCAAGATATACTACAAAACCAATTGTTGACCTCCTATCATCAGGGCATGAAGCCCAATCAGCATCTGAAAACACCTTAATAACCATATCAGATGTATGTGACAGCATCAAACCATGAGTGACAGTGCCTTTCAAGTATCGCAGCAATCTTTTTAAAGCTTCCCAATGACTATTAGATGAATTATGTATCATTTGACTGAGCTTACTAATAGAGAAAGATATGTCTGGTCTGGTAAAAGACAAGTATTGAAGGCCTCCAACCAACTTTCTATAAAGTGTAGGATCTGAAAAAGGATCCTTATGATCTTTCCTGATTACTATTACTGTAGACATAGAAGTAGACATTGGTTTAGCTCCTTCCATTCTAGCTTTGATGAGCAACTCTGTCAAATACTTTTGCTGAGAAAAAAAGAGAGGAAAGCCCATGTCTTTGACAGGAAATTTAGCAGATAAGGCATCCAATAGTTGCTGAATGGCTTTGTTGTTACTCCCAACCACTAAAATGTCATCCACATATACTAAAAAATACAAGCAATAAGCATCATTTTTAAGAATAAATAAAGAAGTATTAGTCTTAGATGTGTAAAAACCATAGTCTTGAAGAAACTCCCAATGCTTTGTATACCATGCTCTTGGGGATTGCTTTAGACCATATAAGGACCGCTTCAATTTGCACACATAGGAAGGATACTCAAGATGACTAAACCCAGTTGGTTGTGTCATATACATATCTTCTTGCAAGTCTCCATGTACGAAGGCATTTTGTACATCCAATTGCCTCATATGCCATCCTCTAGAGATTGCAATAGATAATACCATCCTAATAGTAGTTGGCTTAATCACTCGACTAAAGGTCTCAAAATAATCAATACCCTCTCTTTGATTGTATCCTTTTGCCACTAATCTTGCCTTATAACTGTCCAAAGTTCCATTAGCCTTCCTTTTCACCTTGAAAATCCATTTACATCCAATAACATTGATAGATGATAGTTGTAACATCTGAGCCTGATTATTCATTTTAATTGTAAACCATGTAATTAATTGTTATATTGCTTAAATGGTTTATTAATGGATAATCTACTGTTTCTCGGATGTGTGAGCTTGAGGTTGGCTTTCTGTACACCTTTTGTGATTTGGGACCAATGTGGAGTCCGGTTTGAGAATGCACAGTTGCCTCGGTTTGCGTGCCTGTCTTTTCCTCATTTTCTCTCCTTCTTTTTCTCCTTCCCTTTTTTCTCCCTCTCACGAGCCATGCCGTTCCACCCTTTTTCCGTCTTCTTCTTCCTCTTCTTCCACACCTGTGCCATCAGCGACGGATGCCCGTGCCTCCTTGTCCCTTCCGACGGGATGGATGGCCGGCGCCAAGCGAGTGGTGGCGGAGTTAAAGAGAGGGAGACAGGAGCGGGCAGAGGGAGAGCATGGCGAGAAAGGAACGGAAAAGGAGAGAGAGTAGGGGTGAGCGAGCTGGGAGGAGGAGGGTCGACATGTGGGTGCTTCCACCAGGGGCCGAGGATCACCGGTGCTTCTCCGAGGCGACGTCGAGGTAAGGTGACCTCGCTGGAGTCATGTAGGCCGCTGGAGAGGTATGCGATCCATTCCTTCTCTCGTTATTGCTTCCTTGGAAGATAATGATGTAAAATGCATGAAAAATTGTGGAAAAATTATGAAATGAATGGGAATGTGATATATAGCATGAGAATATAGATATCATGCGGTTAGGATTGATATTTGTGAGGAAAATGCAATTTTGGGGTTGAAGGCTTAGCCGTTCTTGAGCCCCTTTCCCTTATGATTTTCATATGAAATGTGTGCTGGATGAAATCATGAATGGTTTGAGAGGTTTTGAAGTAGACTCAAGGTTCTACGCCATATGATTTTATGGAAATTTTTGATGTATGTTTTGGGGGTCCGATCGGGGCTCCCACTTGGTGCGAATTCCGCCGCCTAGAGTAGGGTTGTGCCATGTCTGTGGGAAATTTGATATGCCGAAATCCTAGTAGATTTAGCCAGATACCTGAAATCAACAGACCGAAAACACCCAGTCGACCGATTCAGGGGATTTTGGTATACTGAACTAGGGATCTTCGGTATACCGATCTGGAGATTCGGTCTACCGTTTTTGCCTCGAACCTGGTAGGCATAAATTGTGAATTTTAATGAAGGATAAATGGTTTTATTGGTATGTTGAGTATATGTTAATGATGTTTTCTTCATGTAATGACATGGAGGAATGTGGAACCCGAATAAATGGATTTGGGCGTGATTTTGTGTTTTGATCTCATAAGTGAATGAAATGGATGATTTTGTGTGGTTTTCGGCATGAGACCCAATTTATGATTTTAAGCATGGTTTTCATGGCTTGAGTTGGGACCCCAGTGGAGGGTCATGTGTTGCAAGGAGATAAAGTCCTGCAATGAAAAGAATGAAATGAAAAATGGTTTTGTCAAATGTTTTGAAAAGAGAAACTGCATATGGTTTTAAAGAGATTTATGAGATTTGTAGGAACCATAATTAGACCAGGGCTTGCCGACAGGGGTAGTGAGACCTCTAGAGATGTCGAGGACGTTTCCTTTGTTGTGGTTGCCGTGTTTACGATCCGGGGTAGGAGCCTCGAGACTATGGTGCTACTGTAGGACCCGGGGTATGGTAGACTCAGACTACCCTTAGTGCCAGTGCTAGTCGGGTCTGGGGTTAGTGTCCCCAAGTGCTCGGGCACCAAGGCGTCGCGAGGACACTCTCCGTGCTTGTACTAGTAAGGGTACATTTGAGGCTGCAGTCGGGGCAGTTGAACTCCAACACGGGGTGGTTCACCGCAGCACTGCAGTGTGGGTGTGGTGACATGGAATCCTCACCAGTTGCTTGTAGCCAGGTCGATCGCCTGTGGCCAGGGTGATGCGACCAGTTTTGAGATAAGAATGGTGGATTTGTCTGATGGACTAGTTCTTAGCCCTGATTTGTGATGAATTGTATTAATTGATGCTATGGGCAGGGAAACTAGATGTAATGGTTTGCTTTTCCTGTGTTGTGCATAAAGATTTGTTAATGATCATAAGGTTTTGAAAGAAAAAGAAATGTGATTTGGTCAGGATTGGACTTATGAAATAGTCCTAAAATCCTGAAATGGAATGATGATGATGTTTTTACCAGTTGCCAGCTTGTGTTTATGATTTGATTTTTGAGCCCATGAGGTATTGTGTTTTTGGCTAGATCTAGTCAGAAATGTGAATTTGAAAAGTGTGATTTTGGGAAGAAATCCCAAGTACTGAAAAATATGTTTTCGGAAAATCAATTCCAAAGGTTTTAAAAGAAAATGCAAAGATATGGCTTTTGAAAAGAGCATGGATTTGGGATTGAATTCCCAAATAATTTCCAATAAAAGAAAAGAGGATTTTCAAAAAGAAAACCAAGTTTTGAATAAAATTAAAGACATAAGTTTTTATGGTTTTGCCGTGGTTTTGTGGTTGTATGTTTGGGGCACGTACTCGGTGACATAGATGTCACTCACGCGTGCCCAGTTGGCTTTCAGGTGCAGACCACGAGCAGCCGAGTTCTGGGGCAGAAGTTGGAGCTTCTAGCTGCACATTGTGATCCTAGAGGTGAGCCTTTGTTACAGTTATTTAATATTTCTGTAATTAGTGTACTTATGCTTGATACTGTGTTTTGCTAGTGTGCCTGGGATCGGGGTGTTACAATAGTCTAGGTACAAGTTGTCAAGTGTTTGTTTTCTTAAGTGCATTGAATTCTAAATTCATGGCTTCTCTCCAATGTTGATGTTTGAATGCAGTTGTGAAGGATATTGGCTCAATTTCATCAGAATTAACATTTGTTGAGGAAGGAAGAGGATGAGTTGAAGCAGTAAAGGCTTTCTTATTATGCACAATAGTCATTGATCTGGTTTGCATTAGATGAGTTCTATTAGAATTCTGTATGGATGACACATTGGATCTAAGTTTATAAGAATGAGAAGAGGTCTTATCCTTTGGGGTTGAGACATCATCAGTGTGTGACTTTGAGGGCTCTATTTCAGGTAAGACACACTGATCTATTGAAGGTGGTATAGAAGAGTTGATAGAATTAGAAAGATTGGAAGGGTTAAAAGGATTGGAAGTATTGGAAGGATTGGAAGTAATTGAATTAGAGGACACTAGGTTAGATGAATATGGAGGAATGATAATAGAAGAGGAAACAGTGGAAGGATTGGAAGATACTAAACCTAATATGTCTGAAGGTGTTATATGAAAAGGAAAACAATTCTCATCAAACCTCACATGCCTTGCAACAATCAATGTGTTTGTATTTAGATTACAACACTTGTAGGCATGATGTGAGGGACTATAACCTAAGAACAAATGAGGTGATGATCTGAATTGAAGCTTGTGAGAGTTATAAGGTCTAAAAAGAGGAAAACACTTACAACCAAAGACTTTATGAAAACCAAAATCAGGGGATTTATCAAATAGCTTTTGGATAGGAGAAAGACCACTACCAAGTGAGGAAGAAGGAAGGAGATTGATGACATAAGTTGGTATTTGAAAGGCATGATCTCAAAATTTGAAAGGAATTCCACTATGAGCCATTAATGCCAATGCTATCTCTGTCAAGTGTCTATTCTTCCTTTCTGCACAGTCATTTTGCTCAGGGGTATATGGTGCACTAATCCTATGATTGATACCCAAAGATTTAAATTCTTCATGCAATCTTCTATATTCACCTCTTTAATCTAAATGCAAAGCCTTTATCTCTGAATGGAATTGAACTTTCACCCAAGCTCTGAATTTCATGAAAATTGAATAGACCTCTAATTTGAGTGTTAATGGAAAGATCCACACAAACTTGCTATAGTCATCAATGAACGGCATCACATGTTTATAACCACTTGAGGAGATGAGAGGGGAGGTCCAAACATTTAAAAATATCAAATCAAATGGTTTATTACTAATAGAAGTAGTACATAATAGTGACAATCTGTGGCTCTTAGCTTGCATACAAGCATCACATATATACTCCATCTTGTCTTTGATACAAAGAAGATTAAAGGAAGCAACAACCCTTTTAACTACATCAGAATTAACATGTCCCAATCTTGAATGCCATGTTTGAATAGACACCTTCTCTACTGAGTAAACTGAAGGTGAACCTTTGTCAACTACCTTCTTCAATGAAATCTCATAATGACCACCCTTAAAGGATCCTTTGAGAAGCACCATCCCAGTTTGTTGATCCTTAATATGCACATGGTATGGAAAGAATTCAATAGTTATACCATTATGAAGTGTAAATTGATGAACTGATAAGAGATTCTTTGCAATATCGGGAACATGCAAGATATCTTTATTAGTAAATTGAGCATGATAAGAGGAAAAAGTAAAAGAACTAATGTTAGAATTGGGAAATGTAACACCCGTAAAATTCATTTTGTAATTATTTATTTCTTATGAATTTTATTCCTAGACGGGTGTTACTGTTCTAAGGCCCATCGTGTGGTTTTGTGCTTTTGGGCTTAGGCCTCATGGGTCGGCTTTTGTTTGCGTGTCCCTATGCGTGGTTTGGCACTGTGCATTGTGGCACTGTGCGTGTGGGGCCCTGGTGTGGGGGTTTGCGTGGGGCCCGTGTTCGTGGGTCGTTGGTTGTGGCTAGGGTTGGGCGGAGTGGTTGGTTGCTCGAGTGGTGTGCTGGTGGCTGAGACGTGCAGGTGAGCACGTTCCTAGCTACTGCGGGCGCAAGCTTTATAAGCCGCACTGCACTCCTCCACCGCCCATCACCGACTTCTCCTTCTTTCTTCATCTTTCCTTCTCCTCCTCAGGCGTGTCTCCCTTGTCCCCCGCCTTTCCTTTCTTTCCTCCACACTCTTCCTCCACCACCCTCTTCTCCTTTCCCCTTCTCGTACCACTTGTCTCCCCTGTTTTCTCCCCCTATTACGCGTCGCGAGGGAGAGAGGGAATCGGAAGGACTGCAGTGGTTCGTGTGGCACGTGGAGCTTGGGAGGAGTGTCCCTGATATCGTGGTGAGGCTGTGGTCGTCGGAGTTTGCCGAAGTCGGTTGGAGATCGCTAGAGCTCGTTTTAAGGTACGCATCTCCACCTCATGTAATAGAGAACATGGAAATGGTAGAAATTGATAGGATTGTATGGAATTTAGGTAAATTTACATTCGTAGAATTTATTGTGATTTTATGAGAATTTATGGCGAATTTATGAGCATTTATGATGGTTGGTGTGTTTTGGGTCCTTTTGACCCTTCTGCCTTTCCGATTTTATATCTTGATGCATAGTGAATGGATTTTAGTTTTGTTTGTTGGGATTTGGAGTAGACTCGAGGGTCTACATCTTATGTTTTAGGCAAGATTTTTGGTGCTTGTTTAAGGGGTCCGATCAGTGGTCCCATTTAGGGTGATCTCAGACGATAGGGTTTGGGCTGTTTTCTAGTTTCGCAGAATTCAGCATACCGAAATGGAAACGGCATACCGAATCAGTGGATTTCGGTATACTGATTCTATTCGATACACCGTTTTTCTGTCAGATTAGGTCCTCTGGTTGAAATTCGATCGTCTGATTTTGGATGGTAGCTCGAATCAGGAGATTTCGGTCGACCGAACTAGTTTCGGTATACCGAATTTGGCCTGAGTGTTGACTGTTGACCTGATTCGGTCGATCGATCCAGACAAATCTACCGAACAGGGGTTTTCGGCATACTGGACCTATTTTCGGCATGCCGATTCTAGGCCAAAATATGTTTATAAAATGTGTTTTCCGAGGGCATTCTGGATTGCCGTGTTTTGTCGCATTGAGGGGGACTGTGGGCCATTAGTGGTGGTATCCTAGGACACCTGATGCGCTGTTTTGCCGAGGTTTTGGAAGAATTTTAAAAGATATGAAAATGGTTTGGAAAATTGATTTCAAGGAAATAGTTGGCCTGTTTTGGAAAAATGTTTTCCTGGTTTTCTGTGTGTGGGTCGAGACAGTGTGGGACCGTGTCGTTGGGACCAGGGAATGTGATGACATTTTCGGGTGGTTGGGTTTGACTCTCGGGTTGAGGTCAGGGGCCGAGATACCTTTGGTTGAGGGGTGTTGGGTCTGGAGGTATGAGACTCCTTGACTGTCGTCTCAATGCTAGGGTTGTGGTCCCCGGGTTGAGGTGTCTTATGGCATGACGGGGAGGTATGATACTTCTACTGTCGCTGTGAGCACTGAGGCTTGGGTGTTATCGGGTGTGGAGGTATGATACCCCTTCCTGAGCACCGTGTGTGGAGGATGCCGTAAGGAGGCGTACCCAATGGTGGCTAGTATCGGTGGGACACGTGTCCCATAGCTAGTAGCGTCCTAAGAGACAGGACAGTCTTCCCAAGGAGGGGTTGGCTTTGTGAGGGTTCTCCAAGTGGGAGAATCGAGGGACAGTGATCGCTCCTACATAGGGTGGCTTCATCGTGGCAAAGCAGAATGTCGTGGTCACTCCTCGGTGGACTGTGTGTGGCCAGAGTTAGGTTGCCTGGCGTGGGGCATCCTGACTCACTATGTGTGGTTTTGGCCATTGAGGGCCTTTGCTTGTGGCTTTAGGCTAGTAGCACCCTAGTTGTGGTTTTGACTAGTGTGAGTCTGGTTTATGAGAAAATTGTTTGCGAAATGAATTTAAAAGGAAAATTGATTATAGTTTTGTTTTTCCGTGGTTTTCGTGAGGTGCATACTGGGTGACTTTGTCACTCATACGTTTTTCCTCGTGTTTTGGTTTGCAGGTGCAGGCATGTAGTGGAATAGAGTAGTACATATAGTCTAGAGTCTCCTAGCCGCACACACAGATTCCTGGTAGTTAGATATTTACTGTTTGGCATTAATTTTCTCGTAATTTAATTGTTTTAGATTATTGTGGAAAATTTGGGGCGTCACAGGAAGACTAGTACCATTTCCAACCTTAACCTCATCACCTCCAGCTATTCTTGTGATATGTCTAAGTTGCTCAATGAATTTGTTATGTGATGAGTTGCTCTAGAATTAGCCAACCAATTTGGATTACTAACATTTGCATATGAAGCTTCAGCCACATTTGCTGTTGGTGTAGCATGGTTGTATCTGTGGTAACATGTTAAGTCTGAATGATTTAGCCTCCCACATATTTGACATTGGACTCCAGCAAATGATTACTTTCCATGGTTCTTGTTTCCATAGTTGCCTCTTCCTCCATCATATTGATCTCCTCTACCTGATCTACCTCTTCCTCTGGTATTTGTATTACTCTTATTGTCTTTGGAAGCATAATTAGCAGAAACATCAAGAACTGGTTGCTGTCATTTTAATCTCTACTCATGACTCAACAATAGTCCAACCAATTCATCATAAGAAACAAGAGTAACTCTTGAAGTTACCGAAGAAACTATGGGATCAAAATCAGGTCCTAACCCATTCAAGATTGACAAGACTAAATTATCATCATCAAAGTGACATCTAGCACCATTAAGACTAAGAGCCAAACACTTTGCATGATGCATATAGTCTATGATTGACTTTTAACCCTTTTCAGGAGCATTCAATTCAGTTTTATATTGAAACACTCTAGCTCTAGACTTAGTAGCGAAATACTCTTCTAGAAAAAGCCACACCTCTCTTGTAGAAGACAGACCAACGATTTCAAATCCAATCTCCTCAGAAACAAAAGTGACAAACCTGCTAAGAACCAGTTGATCCATTTTGTGCCATGTAAGATATTCAGAATTATGAATAAACCATGTATCATCACCTTCAGTTACACTAATCAATGGTGGAGGACTTGAACATGTGCCATCAACAATGCCCATCAAATCAAAAGCATTCAGAAAAGAATAAATTGTGACTTCCATAAAGCATAGTTTGCATCAGTGAGTTTATGTGACACACGTGTGTACTGTTGAAGGAATTTCACATGAAAGAGATGATGAACCATCCATTCTAGTAGACATACTTGTGCCTGCATCACCATATGCAAAAGCACCTAGATTCATCTTAGCAAGCTGTAACTCCAAACTCGACAAAAAAACAAAGTAAAAACTCAAATGCTATAGAAACATTCTGATACCACGTCAGAATTCTAAAGACAAATCAATATGGAGCTCAAGAGAATAGAAGTAAAAGAGAGGAGGAAGAACAATAGGAAGAATGGCTAGAGAGGATGTAATGGTTTCATACCACCATTACTCCATTCTTCATATATTTATAGTAGAGGTTTGTTACGCCCACTCATAACAACCATAACAAACTAACAACCATAACAAACTAACCACCATAACAAACTCTCCTAACTACCATAAGAAACTCTCTTCTTCCAACTACATACAACATGACACATGAACTACTAATAACATGACAAGTGGAGTTAGTTACAATTAACTTAACAACCTCCTATTACATAATAACTACATACTAACAACCAAAAACTTGTAATGTCCATAATGGGTATGAAAGGCTGTCTTCTGCACACCTAGCTCCCTTATCTGTAGCTGGTGGTATCCAGATCTCAAGTCTATCTTGGAAAACATCAATGCTCCCTGCAGCTGATTGAACAAATCGTCAATCCTGGGCAGTAGATACTTGTTCTTAATGGTGAATTGGTTCAACATCTGGTTGTCTATGCAGAGCCAAAGTGAACCATCCTTCTTCTCGATGAACAATACCAGTGCTCCCCAAGATGATACATTGGGATGAATAAATCCATTGTCCATCAGTTCCTGTAGCTGATTCTAGAGCTCCCTCAACTCAATAAGTGCCATCCTGTATGAAGCCTTCGAAATAGGACCTGATCTTGACACTAGATCAATCATAAACTCTACTTCCCTTTGCGGTGGTGTGACCATGCTAGTGGAACCCTGCACGACTCACCAAGGTGCATGGAAACACACAAGGAGTTCCGATATAGTCACGACAAAGATGGTGAATCCGAAGAAGGAGACTAGACTAAAAAACACCAAAGAAAGATAAGAAAAGTAGTTGCCATGTAGTCTTTTAATGGAAAGATGAGGAAAGCCAAAATGCATATGAAATGCAAGAAAAAACGATGCAAATTATTGCGTGTGTGCTTCGTGCCTAATGGATGCAACACTTGGCTATTACGGGCCAGAGAAAGGGTAAGGATTCTTGTTACGCATGGGGAAGATGTTAGGCACCCCCATGCACCCGAAGAGATCGGTCTTTCTAGGTTTCCTACTTGCTAATGATCTAGTATGTGTATGCTTGTCTATTTTGAATGCACATGGCTAAAATGAATGCGAAAGCATGCCAAATCAAAGATAAGAAATGAATAAAAAAAGAAAAAATGATAAACCGAGGGACAATGTAGGCATTGAAAATTCCACTTTACTGTACACCCTTGGGCGATGAGGAAAATTGTGAAAATCAGGAATTACTCGAAAAACATCTCGCAAAACAGCAAAAACTTAAGAAATCCAGGAAAATCAAATGGGAGAAAATAATCCTTATTTGGGTCAATGTCGGCATTGTCAAGCCTGTTAATGTACACCCTCGAGCTATGAAAATTCAAATCAAACCAAAATCGTGAAAGTCGGAAGAAATCCGGGAAACAATGTGAAAACTAAGTTGGAAATGCATGCATGATACAAGGAAGAAGGCATGAGGATTCATGCAAGAAAAAGGGTAGCAAAATGTACAAAAAGAAAGTATGTGTGAAATATGTAAATTTCCAAGGGCCTTTGTGTAAAAATCACATGTCATGTATAAAGGCTGAGATTCTAGGGCTAAATCAGCAAAAAGCTTAGGGAAACACATTTTATGTAATTTTAAAGAAGTTGGGGGTTAAATGTGCAAAACTATGCACTTTTGGTCAAAATTAGGATTCTTAGGGTCCCATCTGCAATTTTGTCAGTAAAACATGTGTTTAATGCAATTCTGAAGAAATTTAGGGTTAAATGTGCAAGATAATGGACTTATGTTTGAAAACATGAATTTCCAAAGACTGATCTGCAAATTTGCCATAAAAACAATGCATTCAGTGTAAATTCAATGGAGTTTAGGGTTTAAATTGCAATTCTGAATACATTTGAGTAATTAAATCTCTAGGGTTTAATTTGCAATTGTGTCAAAAAATCATGCATTCAGAACAATTTCAACGAAATCCAAGGTCTTCTATGCAAACTATGGACTTAAGATGAACGAAAAGTAAATCAAAGGGTTTTAAGTCAAAAATTAAAACCTGGAAAACATTAACAAAACTTTACAGGGGTCCCACTGCAATTTCACAGAACAAAGCATTACTAAAATGGTTAAAAACTAATGCAAGGACCTAAAAACAAAATAAAAGGACCTAGTTGCAAACAAAATAAAAGAAATAGAGTTTTTCAAAAGAAGTTTTTATTTTTTTTTTTAAAAAGCACGAAGTCTGTCGATGACGGAACCTCGCCGTCGACGGCCATCTAGGATGCCATCCAGGGCCTCCTTGATGCCTGATCTGGCATCCAAACACATTGGAAGCAAGAGGGGATAAAAAGGGGAAGATCCAGCGGCTTCGATCAGGTGCTGGACAGTCGGAGGTTACTTCCCATCTCCCTCATCGTCGTCATGACTCCAGCGACGACGTCGGAGAAGAAGAGGTCCCTGTAGGCAGCGGCGCAGCATTTCTGGGCTCCAAGAAGGCTGACGATGCAGAGAGGAAGGTTTTCCTCCATCTAGAGGCAAGAACTGTGCTGCTCCTCTTCCTCCCGATCAAGCTCTATTTCAACTCTGGCGATGGCAACTACTGGGATCATTCGGGGCTTAAATCGAGGTCTTGGATGCTCTGGTGTGTTGGGGGAGAGCAGGGGAAGGTTTCCTGATGCTCGGAGAGGTGCTGTGAGGTAGGAGGCGCATGATCAAAACTCACTGTGCACCTTCTTCTCCGACGACGGTGAGGGCGCGTCCAGCAAGCTCTTCTTGGAGGCTTTTAGAGCAAATGTCGCTGCATTCAGAGGGGCAGAGAAGCAAGGGGAGAAAAACCTATCAAAGCTACACTCACTAGGGCACAAATCACACATTGGATTCGTGCCCCCACCTCCCTTGCTAGAAAATTGGGTTTTACGACCCAAAAATCCACTGATTTTGGCCAAGGCAGCTACCTGACCCTACTAGAATCGATTGGGGAAGATAGAGGAGATCTTAGGGGACTGAAATTGAAAGGAATTAGACAGGGATCGGGGCTTACCTGAGCTAGCAGTGGAGAAGGTTGTCGGAGACTGCCGGAGCTCACCGGAACTGGTCTGAACCTTGATTTTTTCTTATCTCTAAGCTTCCACTCTGATTAAAGACTCCTCTAATGGCTCTAGTTGGAAGAACACTCTTTGGCTGCTCTCCTATCAAATTTTCCAAGGTTTTTCTCTCCTTTTTTCCCCTTTTTCCTCTTGCAAATAGGGGGTATTTATAGGCTTATAATGGCTAGGTAGTTTCTTATAGGTTGTTATGGGTGATGGAAAGTGGTTAGGATTTGTTATAGGTTGTTAGAAGTTGTTATAGGTGGTTAGAGGTTGTTATGGTTTAGGTTTAGGGTTTTGAATTAGGGTTTTTAGGGTTTTGGATTAGCTTTTGAATTAGATTTAGGGTTTTGGATTAGGTTTTGAATTAGATTTAGGGTTTCAAATTAGGTTTAGGGTCTTAGATTAGGTTTTGAATTAGGTTTAGGGTTTTGGATTAGGTTTAGGTTAGTTTTAGGGTTTTGAATTAGTTTTAGGGTTTTGGATTAAGTTTTGGGTTTTGATTAGGTTTTGAATTAGATTTAGGGTTTTAGATTAGGTTTAGGGTTTTGGATTAGGTTTTGAATTAGGTTTAGGGTTTTGGATTAGGTTTAGGTTAGTTTTAGGGTTTTGAATTAGTTTTAGGGTTTTGGATTAGATTTAGGGTAGTTTTAGGGTTTTAGACTAGGGTTTGCTAAGTCTAGGGTTTGGACTAAGATTTAGGCTAGGTTTAAGGTTTTGGACTAGGGTTTAGGTTTAGGGCCCAAATGCAAGTATATTGGGTGTCTGCAGGTGGTATACCAGGCAATTGCTCTGGGAATACCTCGGGATACTCCTATACCACTGTTAAGTCTTGAACTTCGAATATAGATGAAGTAGAAATAGTCACACAGGCCATGTAGCCCGCATTGCCTCTCGCCAGATGATGGTAGGCCTTGGTAGTAGATATCACTTTCCTTGGCTCACCCAGTCTGGTACCTTGCACAATGCACTAGCCTTGGCTTGGGCACTAAGCTAGAACTCTTCTCTTAGCACCATCAATCATAATTGTATGCTGTGCCAGCTAGTCCATCCCCAAGATGACATCATATTCTTACATATCCATCACAATCAAACTAGCCTTGAAATCCTTGTCCCCCAACATGATGTTAACCGACTGCAAATATCTCCATGCAAGGCTGTGTTCTCCCAATGGAGTCGCCACATCCAGATGGAACACCAACCTAGCTGGTTTGGTCGCGATCTCAGTAGCAAATGACTCGGAGACGAAAGAAAACGAACTCCTCAAGTCAAACAAGACTCAGGCCATCTGGTCAGCCATAAGAAAGGATCCTGACATCAACACATCATAACATAACTAGAATCATCATCATAGTCATAATATAGAACATAGTGTCGAATACATAAGGATCTATCACAACATAACATGGGATAACACTCAAATTATAAGACTATTACTACTCCCTACATTCCACGACATCTCCAGAAGGTCCAGTATCTAGAGTAGTAATAGAGAACACCCTACCCTTGGTAGGCTGACGAGGCATGTCCTCCACTGGCTTCGATGGGTCTGGGCAATTCTTCTGTAGCATACATTGCTGTCTCTGTTTCTCTAACGGATCCGACACAGTGTAGCTACGTGCCCCATCTTCTTGTAGACGTGGCAGGGTCCTTCCACTGAGCCATTGCTTGAACCAACCTGACTATATCCAGCTCCCCCTGCCATAGACTCAGAATGCTCCTTCCTTTTTTTTCTTGGAGCTCCCAGAACTCAGTGCCCCAGAAATTGAAGGTTGCGAGATAGACTTCTTTCCTTTGTCTCTCTTGGGGTGTTCCTCTTGGAATAGTCGACGTTCATCCTTGTAATGTGAGGCTAACTCAATGGCATTTGCTAGAGTCTGGCACCTAAAGCCAATAACTGTTGCTCTCAATGCTAGAATCAGCCCCTCAACAAATTTCTTAGCTCGGGTCTTCTTAGAAACCACGACATGTGAAAACTACTCCAAACGAAGAAAAGCCGCCTCATACTCAGCCATAGTAGAATCCCCTGCTTTGGGTTTCGAAAGTCTCTGTCTAACTTGTCCCTCTCATGCTTAGGGAAAAATCTCTCATAGGAGACCTCCTAGAAGTCCTCCCATGAGATTATCAGTCAGTTGACATTCGAGAACTTGGTGCGGTGTGTAGCCCTCCACCATTGATCTTCAGCACCCTTGAGCTGGTAAGCGGTGAATTTGACCCATTTTTTGACTAGACATTCAATCCCCTCTAAGATCTTTTCCACCTCTTGGAACTAGGCCTCACATTCCTCTAGTGTACCGCACCCATCTAGAGTCGATGCGTCCAACTAGCGAAACTATTTGATCCACGGGTCTCCTTTGCCTCGCCCTTGCTACTACTGCTAAAGGATTGGGCAAAACCTCGCATTGTCTCACCAAATTCCTGTTGCATGTTCCTCCAGACACTACCCTCCTCCAGCTCTGAGTCGGG
This sequence comes from Posidonia australis, assembly GCA_024699735.1. Classification (NCBI taxonomy): domain Eukaryota; kingdom Viridiplantae; phylum Streptophyta; class Magnoliopsida; order Alismatales; family Posidoniaceae; genus Posidonia; species Posidonia australis. The sequence goes on along the minus strand of JAMKQA010001845.1, from coordinate 35,595 downwards.
CACTAAGGCCTTACCACAACCACAGGCCTCGACAAGACATCTTCCTACCAGCACAACACAGGCAAATAACAAGCAAAGTCAGGTGCAGCTATTTCACGTGTGTAGTCCCACTGAACCACTATACCAGACACCAACCAAGCCAATGCACCTTAGTGAACTAAGGCTCTGATACTACTTTGTAATGCCTTGAACCCAGACACGTTACCTAAATAGCATCACCACCCAATTACAATAATTAAACAATTAAAATAACCAAGAAGGGTCAAACAACTACCCAAGAACGATGTGCGGCTAGTGGTTCTAGAAACTCAAGCACCAGAATCTGAATTGCACTCCAACAGCTATCCACCAGAAAAGTCAAAAACATAGACAACAAAGCATGCATGAGTGACATCTAAGTCACCCAATCTGCGTCTACGCGAAAACCATGGAAAATCCACCAAAATCCTCGATAAAACTCTTAATCTCAGCTAGACAAAACCAAAATGGAGTTCATTGGTAATTACTCAAAAATCGGTTCACAAAAACTTAGAATCTCGTTCCAAAAGTCAAAAATCATTAGGAATCCCTTTCCCAAGACCATGTCTTTCTCAGACATTTTCTCTTTTATAAACTAATGCATTTTAAATTATTTATGCATCTCCAGAAACCACATTCTTGACCAGACCTAGCCAAAAACAGTAAAGCCACACATGGTCCAAAATAGTAAATCCATACTTGGCTGGCAATTGGCTCAAAACTATAACTCATCTTGGCTAGAAGCTGGCTAAAACCATAAGCCAAACACAAACTATTTTTAGCCTAAAACCACAACACACATATCAATCACAATCACTAGTGTCACCTTGAACAAAGGCAACCAGGCTACAAGCAGAAGGCAAAGCACCAACCTCACCAACTTGCACTATCGTGACACCCTTCCCCGTGCGGGAGGACAACCGCTCCAGCCAACAGGCCTCAATGTCATTTATTTCACATGTACAGAGATACACCTTTCTTGGCACCCCAAAAGTGTCTAGGCACCTGATACTCTCATTCCCAAGTCCAGTCAACACTGTCTCAAGTGGGAGTAACCTGGTCTCTTTCAACCGCCTTTAAACCTCGGCAACAATGCAAATTTCATGGATTCAGAACCTCGGCAACCATACTTGGACCAACCGGTCTCATCAGGGTCTATAGCCCCTACCAGTATGGTTCTATCACAACATGGATCCTAAACAACAACACAAATTCATTTTCACAAACATTCAAGTTTTTCCCATAAAACCTCATTCCAACTCATTTTATTTTGGAATCATTTCCATAGTTACCTCATGTCATTTACATAGATTTAGTATCATTAATATATTCTTAAAACATCATTAAAGCATTTCAACTCATTTTATCAACATTTTCCAAAATATTGATCAATATGGGCTTGGATCTTGATTCGAAATATCGAACAGGACCGATTGATCGAATCAGGGCCTTGAGCCTAGAACGATCGTTTGAAAATCCTGCCTGATCTTTCGAATTTCCTTGATTTGGGCAATTGGAACATTTCCATCGTCTGAACTACTGTAAGTATTCTATTTCTTTGCCAAAACGATCGACTGAGCTTGGCTAACCGTCCAAAATCTCCTGATTTGGTCGACTGAAAACTTTTGATCGTCTGAAGCAATGGCTCAGGAGACCTGATTTGAGGCATTTCGGCATACTGAATTCATTTTGGCATGCCTTTTTTGTGGTTGCAGAAAGCAATCCTCAGCCCATGCCGTCTCTTCTCCCCTACATGGGAGTGAAGGGTGGACTTAACAAACATGCCTCATAAATCACAAGTAAAACAAGAGGTGTAGACCTCTAAGTTTACTTTAAAACCCCCTAATCCATTCACGAATCCATCAAGCATGCTATTTTAAATAAAATCACAAAGACAAGAAACTCAAACAAAATCATTGTAGCATGCATGGTGAATAACTCGTTTAAATCCACAAACATTCATCCTAATCACAATATCTCTACATATAAACATCATGCATCTCATTCCAAATATTTCTATCATTTTATCATGATTTTTCATGCATTATTCACCATTTTCATGCCTTTAATCCTAAAACAAAGAGAGATAGAGAGGGGGTCGCACACCTATTCCGACGAGCCCAAGCAACTTCGGCAAGCTCCTCCTCTCCTTACGGCGCCCTCTGGCCTCCCAATCCTTTGATAAAGCCCAACGCACGCTGGCATCGCCCACACGACCTCTTCCAGCACACAAGCACCTCTTCTTCTCCCTTTCTCTCTTGGCTCAACACCCCCAATGCCAATGCCAATACCTTCTCTCCTTTCTCCTCCCCTCCTCTTTATCTCCTCCTCCACTGTGAATCTCGTCGACCTGTCCGCCCTCCATCAAACATGGTGATGAGGAGACGGGACGAGGCAGGGCTACCAGTGTAGGCATCCGTGAGGGGAGAAAGGGAAAGAGGAACAAGACGACACGTGAAGGGAAAGTGGCACTGTGCTTGGGTTGATTGGGGTCCAGCTTGGGTCCCACACACATAGGCACAACATTAGAAACCACACAATCAAGGACCAATATTCAGCCACACACTGAAAGAGACATACAATAATACCAGAATATTAGATTATCCGTTAATAAACCATATTCAAATATTACAATTAATTTCATGGTTTTACATTAATTGGATAATCAGACCCAGATGTTATAGACGTTTTGCAGTTTACAAAAAAAGTAGGGGCATAACTACAATTTTCCCACATTACTATTTGTCAATTGTTTTGAAGCATATGTGGCCTTGCTAAATTCCAGGGAAGCATTCTTGCATCCTTGAGGAATACTGTTGAAGTTTCATTCCATATCTAATGCAATTTTGACATTCCACAAAAGCTAAGGGTTTATGTGCAAGTTTTGCAAAATTGTAGGATTATTTTGCAATTTTGCCACTCTAAAGTGCTCACCGACAATAAAATATGTTTTTTAAGGCTTTGATGACAGATTTTGCAGGTAGAGATGTAATGACGCAATTTGCTAATGTAAGGGTCAAACTGCAATTTTCCCAAACATTTGCACTTTAACCCTTAGACATGGATTTTATCCCAAGTGAAAAATGCAATCCTGGAATATCATACATCTTTGAAAAAAAATTGGTAGACCCCACCAGATGGTAGTTATAACTGTCGTGCCCTTGGTTTCATCTTTGTATTAATCAATGGATTTTTTGATCTTTGTTTTTCCATTTTTCATTAAAAAGGCATTAATTTTTTTCAAAATCAACAATGCCTCTTCTTCTTTATCCGACGACACCCCATCTCTACCTCTCTCCCCCTCTGGTAGTTTGGGCTTGTGGCCGATGATGAACGGTGAGGGTGTGATGGTGGTGCACCAAGAGGTTGCGGAAGCTTGGTGCGACAGTCCAACGTCGGCGATGGAGAAGACGCTGCAATAGTGGCTAGACAGCAGTTCGTCATCGTCTTCCTCCGAGGTATGGTTCTTCCTCCCCTTTCCATTTTTCTTCAAGCATGCCACTACCCTTTTTCCCCCTCTTTTTCGTGTTTTTGCTCTTCGTCACCGTCTTCCTCCAAGGTATGGTTCTTCCTCCCCTCTCCATTTTTCTTCAAGCATGCCACTGCCATTTTTCCCCTGTTTCGAGTTTTTGCTCTTTTTTTTTTTTTTAACTTTTCCTGGGCTTCAGCACAAGCTGTGGGAGATGGCCAATGAAGGCTTGGTCGTGAGGGCACGGGCTTTGAGGGACATCGGCGATGAGGTGGTGACAGCTAGGTTTTAGGGGTAGTAGGGCTTCGACCAGTGGTGGGTGCTGGACGGCAATGAGGTGGCGACGACCAGGCTTGGGTGGTTGCACGCGTGCTGGTCGTAAGGTAGGCCTCCGGTGAGGGCGAGTGTTGGCATAGGACGGGTTGTGAGTTGCACCATAGGGTGCCAGTCGTTGAGGGCTTCAGTTGGCAATGATGGCCAGGCTTTGGGGGCTGTAGGGTAGGGAGGTAGTAGCCGATGTTGAGGGAGAGAACGACGACAGACACTGGTCGACGACGGGACTGAGATGGAGGCCAACGGTTGTGCAAAAGGCTTGCTCGATGACTAACTTGGTGTTTGGGCTTGCTGGCCCGAGGATTCCAATGAGATTAGGGGCATTGGCTTTGGTGCTGGCTATAATGCTTGTCGAGTGGGTTAGGAAACTGGTTAGGACACAATGCCAGGCATGGATAGGAACCTCCCACCGTCGACACAGGTTGCCAAGTAGCCCGAATCGCCCTACTTGTGTGCCACCAAATCCTGTCTGCCTTCCACGCACAATGCCTACTTTATCATTAATGTCACAATGCATGCATAACGGGCCACGTAATCTTGCCAGCATCATTGCTTGTAAGATGATTTGTCCAAATTGTACCCCAATCATATATTCTGCTTACTTGTACAACATTGAATCACCACCCTTGGGCTAAGAATTTGCAATGCCTGTCTAGTTTCTTTGCATATCATGCTGGCTTTCGGCTAGGGCCTGGTTTGTTGGGTCCGGTGCCTCCAAAGCCGTTGAGGGGCAAGTATAGCTTCAATTTGGGCTGACAACGAGAGTGGGTGCAACTTCGGCTGAATCCAAGGCCTCGATCTGTAGAGGTGCATTTTGTTTTGCGATATTTTCTGTTGGAGCTGATTGGACTGATTTTCCACAACTTGTCCGGCTACTATGTTCATCCAAACTAGTTAGTCTACATTAGTGATCTGGATGGTCTAGATTATTATGAATGGCGTAGTGCCAGCTACACCTGGTTGTTGTGTAGGCTTGATAATGTGGTACGACTCAGGCATCGCTTGTACATGGGGCAGTATCCCCTGCTGATGGTTAGTAGTTTATTTATTTCAAGCAAAATAATTCATTTAAAGAAACTGCTAACTGACTTGCTTTTGCTTTGCTTTGTCTTGACAGTATTGGGCCATAGAGCACATTGAGAGAGGGCATTGTTTCTTTCGTCTGCGCCCTAAGCTTTTGCCCCTTTCCCATCAGTGGTGTGAACTCAACCACTGAGCCGCCTCTGGGGTCTACAGCTACGAGTCGTACTGCTATCTGCTCGATCCTTGATGCATCGATGATGTAAGCTGCTATTATTTCTTTTATATGTTATTAATATGTCTGCTTCGATACAACATACTGATGCTTGCTCCTTGTTTTTGTTCTAGGTGATTCTTCAACCCTTCAAACAGTATGAGGGGCTTGACTGGGCTCCTCTGAACTTTGCCTGGGAGTTGAGGAGGAAACAAATAAAATTCTTCTGCATGAAGGAGTCTACATATTACCTCCTAGGGTGTGCTTGTCATTAGTTCATGGACAGGTTCTACATTCCTACCCCTCCTCCAGTGGATGACATCTAAGGTTCCTTTCCACATGGTAGCTAGGGTTGGTACTATCGATGCCATGACCTACCAGAGAACATACACTCTTCGGGAGGTAGCTATGCTGAGTACCTACGTTGGTTTAAGCAGGTTGGAAAGCCACATCTCTTTGAAGAGGAGAGGGCCAGTGGGGTATGTGGTTTGCATCAGTATATTTTCTGTTTATAAATTACTTTTTTACTTTTCACACTATGCATAGGAGCTACGGTGGCGAGCAATCCTCCAAGCATATTTAACTTTTGATATGCTGATCATACTTATAAATTTCAGCGAGGTGTCCCCAGTGCCGAGGTGAACACTGCAACTAATGAGGAGTTCACTGTTGAAATCTAGGATGAGAACAAGTTTGAGGATGAGGATTTGGGAGGTGCCAGCAACTCTGTGTTGGGCCCCTCGTGCACTTGGGCTTCCTTTGCCGGGATTTCTAGGAGGCTTGGTCGCAAAGCTTCTCATATGATTGCCAACATTGTTCGGCGAAGAGAATCTGATGAGGAGTGGAGTTCATGGGAGGATTAGTCAAACTCCTCCTTAGCTTTGATACCTTTTCTGTACTTTCATTTGTAAAAGGGTTGTACTTGTACTATATGTCAACTCAGACTATTAGGCCATTTAATGTATGAAAGCCTGCTTTATGTTGCCTTGTGTGTTTTTGCTTGCTTTATGTAGTTTGCTTGCTTTGTAGGTGATCGAATGTGTTTTGTGCCAGTTTGGTGGGCAAGGTCTAAGCTGAATTCGACCACTAATTTCTATACTTTGGCGCACCACAAAATTGTGCCAACAGTTTGTGCCTAAATATTGTGTTGAGAAATTACGCTAGGAAATTGTGCCTAGCACTATGCTTCCTTTTCTACTACAACACTATTTCCATTTATTGCAATAGCTAGCCCTTTTCATTCCCTTTGAAACATGGCCATATTCCCCATTCTATATTTTCCTGTCTTCACAAAAAAAAACTCATTTGCTTTTCCCTCATGCCCTGGATGTTGACTGTACTCTTCCTACATGATGATGGTGAGTTTTCCTCCCTTTGTCTGTGATCTATTTGGCTTAGATTTGCACCATGTCTTTGCTAGCTCAGGGACTAACGACCATCCTTTCTCTTGTTCCTCCTCCTATAGGGATATCTGACTGTGGTAACGCTTAAGCACTGTTCTGACGTTCTACAAGCTTGGATTAGCAAACTCACCACCGATGACCACAAACAACTCCAGATTTGCAGCATCTCCTCATCCTTTTTGACCATTGCCAATGTGAAGTAAACTGGCATTTGCTGTGCACAGCTGCCCAATTTTGGAAACCGACTTACCATGTCTTTTGCTTTAGCTAGGTGAAACTTGACTCCCACTTTGGAAGAGGTTTGAATGATCTGTGGCTTGTCTTGGTTATTGGGGTTGACAGTCTTCATGCGTCGAGAAAGCTGCACATCAGTTTTGAGCCAACTTATGGGCCTCCAAAGTGGCAAATGTGGGCATCACCTTATATGTAATGATGGTTCGTCGCCCATGTTACGCTTGGAATATTTTGATGAAGTTGTTCAAAAACATGCCACTCTTGGTGACAATTTGTGGCTTCGTGGCTTTGTTGTGTGCTTCCTATGAGAGCTAATCTTCATCCATGGCCTGATGACCGTTGCCATTGTTGAGAAATTTACATTGATTTTGATGATAACAAAAGTAAGTATAAACTAATGAAATGGCTTGAGCTTTATTGTTATTGTAACGACCTAGGTTTTAGGAGTGGTGCTTTGGCCAGATAATTAAGGTGAATTCAGGCGTGTTAGGCTTTGAGAGTCCCAATGCCTAATGTGAGACACGTTCTCAATAGTGTTTGACGCTTGGATTGTGGGTTTTTGGCCTTTTACTGTGGTATGGTTCGGGTGTTGTTCTGGCCCTCATAGGAGTTTTGTGGGTTTCTTCTGGGCCATGGAGGTTTGGTGGCAGGTCCTTGGTGGCATGAGTCACGTGGACGTGGAAGGTCTTGTGGTTTGGTTTCTTGCTTGCAGCTTCCTTTCTTTTCTTCCCTTCTTTCTCTTTTCTTTCCATCTTTCTTTTCTTTCTTTCTCTTCCCCGGGCCCCACCCATATGTGCCTCTTCCTCTTCTTCTTCTTCTTCTTTTCGTCCTCCTTCTTCTTCCCTGTTATACCAGAGAGATGAGGGGGGGAGGGAGATCACAGATAGAGGGAGATGAGAGAGGGAGACGAGAGGGGGAGAGAGAGGGAGAGAGATGCTCGGTAGAGGGCTAAGAGAGGAGGAGGAGGGCTGCAGCCTTTGTGCCACCGCCGCCGTCCAGCTTATCGCTGCCTCACCGCCATCGCAGGGAGGAGGTGGAGAGGAGCTACTCATGGCTGGGAGGAGGCACCGCATCTCGCTGCCGTGCGCCGCATCTTCGATCAAGGTACGCACCACTTAGGCTTCCTTTTAATTTCCAGTTTGCTGTTTAGGGGCATGATAGTGTGGATTGCATGTGTGTAGATGCTAGGAATGTGTTTAGGAATTTTTGGAGATTTATGGTGGCATTTGTAGCCATTTCTGGTGGTTGTTGGATTTTGGTCATTTTTGACCTCTCTGTGCTTGGAAATTCATATGTCCTTGTGCGGTAAATAGATTTCAGTTTTGTTTGTTGGGTTTTGGAATAGACTCGAGGGTCTACCCTATATGTTTTATTCAAAATTTTTGGTTCTTGTATGGGGGTCCAGTTGGAGCTCCCACCTCAGGCGAATTTGGGTCCCCTGTCTTCGGTTGTGTGAATTATGACAGAAAACTAGGGGCACGGGCCGATTGCGTGGGCCACATGCACAGGTTCGGCAGCGGCTCTGGCCCTAGGTCTAGGCTCTATTGGCTTTCAGACAAGAGTGCCAGGGGCACGGGCCAGGCGCGCGCTCCACATACGCGGGTTGGCTAGGGTTTCTGGGGTGTTTTTCCAAGGCTTTAATGGAATAAATGATTAGGATAACCATTAGAATAATTGTAGGATTTGCCTAAAATGAATTAGCAAGATTCCACTTGGGGTGTTGGTAGAATAAAAGATGAAATGATTTAGAAATAATAGGTTTTTCCTCAATTGGTTTAGACTGGACTTTAGGGATAATGATAGTGTCCCAAGGTCTAGGATTTGTGTGGTTTTGTGTGCAGTGCACTGAATGGAGCATTCAGTGGTACTGTTCCGGGTGTTTGAGTTGATCTGACTGTGCTCCCGAGAGACATGAGTTAGTAGGTGTCTTACACGTGGTGCCAGAGCATGGAGTTCTGGTTGTGTTTGCTTTGCTGTGGTGTCTTCAGGGTGGATTTGACACTGAGAGAATGCTTTATTAGTGCTTTCTTGGGTTGTGGTCATGGGTAGAGCGTGGTGCTCGTGAACGCACCCAAGGTGCTTTTGCTTGGGCCTGACAGGAGAGTTGTTGAGGCTGTGTTTTTTTTTGTGGTTTCTTAGACTTTGGTTTCTGTGCCGTTGTTGGGCACAATGTTGCTTGAGTTTTAAAGGATATTTAATGATTTTGAAAAGGTTTTCCAAAAAGAGAGTTTTGGAAAGTGAAAAGGGCAAATTTAATGTTTTCTGTTTGCGTTGGGGGCTGAGATACCTAAGGCTGAGATTTGTCGAGTCTTGGAGGTATAATACTCCTTAACTGTCGTTTCGAGGCTAGGGTTGTGGTCCACGGGTTGAGGTGTTTCGTAGCATGACGGGGAGGTATGATACTCCTGCTGTAGCTGTGAGCACTGAGGCTCAGGTGTCGTCGGGTGTGGAGGTATGAGATTCCTTAGCACCGTGTGGAGGGCACCGTGAGGAGGCGTACCCTGTGGTGGCCAGTGCGGGTGGGACATGCACCCCATAGCTGGTAGCGTCCTAAGAGACAGGACAACCTTCCTAGGGAGGGGTTGGCTCTTTGAGGGTTCTCCAGAGAGGGAGAATCGCGGGACGGTGAACGCTCCTGCATAAAGTGGCCGTCACCGTGGCAGTGCAGAACGCCGTGGTCGCTCCTCGGTGGACTACTTGTGGCCAGTGTTGTCTGCTTGGCATCGGGTAGTTCGACACACTGTTTGTGCGGAGTCCTGATTGGGAAAATCAGGCTTTATGCCTATTAGAGGCCGTGGTTTTGGCGCTTGTTGAGGCACAATGTTTGGGAGTAGTGGCTCCGTTGTTTAGGAGCAGAGGCTTCGTGGCTTGGTGTTGTGCTTGGGTCCAGAAGGGACCATGTGGTACAAAATAGAGTCTCTGTAGTTGTGCTTTTGGTGTTGTTTTCGGGTTGAGATGGTGAGAGTAGCTTTCTCAGGCATGCATAAAAAGTTTTAAAAGTGTACGCACATGGTTTTACAAAGGAAAATAAAAGAATGGTTTTAAAGACATGGTTTTGTGATTTTGTGGCCTATCGGGCAGTGGTAGATTGCCTGGTTTGGTGTTGCAACATTCGAGAGGGATGTCAGTGTTTGTGTACTGGGCGTCGGTGGATTGCCCTTTTGGTTTTTCGGTATCCAAGTGTGATGCCTGTGCTTGGTTGCCCTCGACATAGGTTGCCGAGTTGTAGGTGGGGTGACTGTTGAGTGGTCACTCACGTGTGCTTTGTATTGTGTGTTTTTGGTAGCTGCAAGATAATGGCTGTTGGTTGCTAGTGCATATAGGAGAAGTCACGCCACCACACATCAGGGATCTAGGTGAGTGTTAGTTTAGTTTATTTCTATTGTTTATTAGTTTTACTTCCTGTTGAGAGTACTTAGCCTTAGCTACATCATTAGTGTAATTGTTGGTTAATAATAAAGATAAAATAAATAATAAAATGAAAATTTGTTGCTAGGTTTTGTGATAGCGACTTGGGGGTCGTTACAGTTGTATTAAGAAGCACAGGTGAATTATCACAAAGGCCAGATGAAGAAAGCAAAAAGGGGGTTTCATGAAAAATCTGGTAAAAATGTGTATTGAACTCATTTGTTTCAATAAGATGTAAAAACGACATGCCAGATTATAACGGTATACTGTATGAAAAAGGGTTTGTAAATTCTAAACAAAAAATTGAAAATCGGTACTCCAAATAAATTCGGCATACCGAATTAGGAAAAATCGAAACATCACACGACATACCGAATTACAAAGAACAGAGTATGAAAGCAGAAAGCAAAAACGACACACTGGTAGTTTTCGGCATACCGAATCAAGAGAAATCGGAACATCACACAGCATGTCGAATTACAAAGAACAAAGGATGGAAGCAGAAAGCAAAAACGGAACACTGGAAGTTTTCGGCATTCCGAATCAGAATATTTCGGCATGCTGAATTACTCGACCGTTGCAGATTTCGATCGACCAAAGGATTTCGGCGTAACGAATCTACAATCAGTGGGCAAAAGATTTTTGAGTCATTAGACACAATTAGAGCTGAACTTAACACTATAAATCATGGTCTAATGGCACCTTAGAGCAACACACAAGTATTCCTAGCTATCATACTGCTAGTGTTGCAAATCTTGAGCTAAATTCCATACTTTGCATCCTCTTTAGCACTTTTAAGCTTCCTCTCTAACTTCATCAAGCTTGGCAAGTGATGGGAGATCACAAGAGTTTGTAAAAGTTACTATTGTAATCAAGTTGAGTAGAGTTCTTCTCCGGGTGGGAGAAGGGAGCGCCAGTTGTGTCACAAGTAAGGTAATTGTACTTGTAAATTTTTAATATTAAGGAAAGGGAAAAATCTCAAGTGGGGAACTTGAGGAGTGGACTAGGTCGGGGTTGGCTGAACTACTATAAATCGTTGAGCATTTCTATTGTTGTTTATTCCTCTTTGTGTGATTGCATATCTCTCTTATTATAATTTGTCTTTAGAAAATTAAAATTTAAAGATTCTCTATTCACCCCCTCTAGTGAAGCCTAAGGATCCAACAATTGGTATCAGAGCAAGGTCTATCTAGGGTTAAAAGACTTAACAATCTTCTAGATATGGCTTCTAGTTCATCCAATCCTATTGTAGAGGGACAAAGTATAAATAGACCTCCCTTTTTTGATGGTTTAAACTATGGTTATTGGAAATGTAGGATGATAATTTACCTAAACTCTATAAACTTTGAATTATGGGATATTGTCATCAATGGCTACACCCTTAATAATGCATCGTATAAGGAATAAAGTAATGAAGAGAAAAGGATAGCACAGCTTGATGCAAAAGGGCTTAATATATTATTTTGTGCTGTTAATCAAGAGCAATTTAATAAAATATCAAATTGCAATACCTCACATGAAGCTTGGCATAATTTAGAAGTTACACATGAAGGTACAAATCAAGTAAAAGAGACAAAGATCAACATGTTAAATCACAAATATGAACTATTTAAATTGAACCAAGATGAATCTATTAGAGACATGTATGCTAGGTTCAGTGACATAACAAATGCATTACACTCTCTTGGGAAAGTCATCCCTCAATCTGATTTAGTGAGAAAAATTCTTAAGTCTCTAACAAGTGAATGGGAAAAGAAAACTACAGCTATTGAAGAAGCTAAAGATTTATCAAAATACTCTATGGAGGATTTGATTGGGAACTAAACCTCATATGAGGTACAAATTAAAGAAAAAGAAGAAAAAGAAACAACCAATAGAAAAAATATTGCCTTAAAAATCACCTCAGATACAAACAACTCTAAAAGTGAAGAAGAGGAAGAAGAAGATATAGCTTTATTAACCTAAAAGTTCAAAAGATTCATTAAAAGAAGTAAGTTCCTCATGAAAAAGAACAATCCTCAAACAGAAACTCCATTATGCTTCAGGTGTAACAAACCTGGACACTTTAAAAAGGATTGCCCACTCTTAAAAATGAAAACATCTAAATTCAATGAGAAAAGATTTAAAAGGAAAGCTCTCCAAACAACTTGGGATGAAAGTGACTCTTCATCTAATGAGGTGTCCGATGGCGAAAAAGCAAACATGTGCTTTATGGCTTGTGATGACGAATCCTCTCAAAATGAGAATAAAATTAGTAGAGAAGAACTTGTAGAAGCTTTTGATGAACTCTACTCATAATACAAAATGTTAAAGTTAAAATCAACCAAACAAATTGAACAACCGTCAAAAGAGAATGAAGAATTGATTAAGGAAGGAAAAATCTTAATTGATGAAAATTGTGAATTAAATGTTAAAAATGTTGAATTAAACATGAGTATTGGGCAAATGAAATATAAAATTAAAAATCTTGAAAATGATGTTACTTCTCTAAAGAATAAAAGCCAAGACATACTTAACACAGTAGCAAAATTCACCAAGGGCAAAGAAAATCTAGACAAAATACTTTCTAGCTAGAGACCAACACTTCACAAACATGGATTGCGATATTCAAATTTTAATGGTATACCATATGAAAATGGCTTTATTAGAGCATCAACCAATGAAAAATATATCTTTGTTGTAAAGAAGTACTCTAGGTGGTTTGATTTGAAAACTAAATCTTCAAATAACACTGCAAAGAAAACAAAGGCAATATGGGTTCCTAAGACTATACTTTTATCATATAATGTAAGAACAAGATGAACTCAAAATGGATTCTTGATAGTGGTTGCTCTCGTCATGTGACCAGAGACCACTCTCTTCTATGCTCCTTAAGTCCTAAAGAAGAAGGAGAAGTCACTTTTGGAGATAATGCTAAAGGAAGGATTGTCGGGATTGGAAACGTCGGTAATTCTAAGAATCCTTCTATAGAAAATATTTTGTTAGTCGATGGCTTAAAGCATAACTTGATTAGCATTAGCCAGTTGTGTGACGTAGGGTATAAGGTATTGTTTGATAAAATTAAATGTACCATAATCGATTCAAAAACGAATGAAATCATATTTATTGGAACTAGAAAAAACAATGTCTACAAAATAAAAATTCCATACAAACTTAATAAAAACTTATCTTGCCTTGCCTCATCATATGACAAACATTGGTTATGGCAAAAGAGACTTGGCCATACAAGTATGGGTCAACTGTTAAAATTGTCTAAAGGTGATCTTGTTATTGGTTTACCAAAAATTGATTTCAAAAAGAACAAATTATATGACGCATGCCAATTTGGAAAACAAACTAAAGCTTCTTTCAAAATGAAAGATATGGTTTCTACTACCAAACCATTGGAACTAATTCATATGGATTTGTTTGGACCTAGTAGAACATTAAGTCTAGGGGGTAAAAGATATGTTTTCGTAATCATTGATGATTTTTTGTGTTTTACTTGAGTTATTTTCTTAGCAAATGAAAATGATGTCTTCTCTGAATTTCAAAAGTTTTGCAGAAAGGTTCAAAATGAAAAAGGCCTAAAGATCATTAAGATAAGAAGTGATCATAGGGGTGAATTTGACAATGATGAACTTGAAAATTTTTGTGAAACAAATGATTTTGAACATAGTTTTTCTTCTCCAAGAACCCCTCAACAAAATGGGATTCTTGAAAAAAAAATAGAACTCTCCAAGAATTAGCTAGGACCATGCTTTACGAAAGAAATTTGCTAAAGTATTTTTGGGCCGAAGCTGTAAATACTTCTTATTATATTTTGAACCGAGTTTTGATTTGACCAATTTTAAATAAAACTCCATTCGAGCTTTGGTTTTGCAAGACCCCTAGAATATTCTACTTTAAAGTTTTTGGATGCAAGTGCTTTATCTTAAACACTAAGGACAATTTGGATAAGTCTGATCTTAATGCTGATGAGTGAATATTCCTTAGATATTCCTCTAGGAGCAAGGCTAATAGAGTATACAATAAAAGAACACTAACAATGGAAGAATCAATGCATGTAAATTTTGAAGAAAATGATGAAATTAAAATAATCAATGAAGAAGAAGAACTTGAATTCCATGACAATAATGATCAAACAAAGCAAAATATAGAAGAATCTAAAGATAATCCTAAATCATGTCAATATATGTCTAGTCACCCCAAAGAGCTCATCATTGGTGAGGTCTCCAAGGGAATCATGACTAGATCTAAACAATAAAACGAATGTGGCACATATGCCTTTGTTTTGTCAATAGAGCCCAAAAATGTAAATGAGGCTTGTGTTGATTAATATTGGGTAAATGCAATGTATGAAGAGTTAAATCAGTTTGAAAGAAACAATGTATGGAAGTTGGTTCCAAAACCTGAAAATCAACAAGTAATAGGAACTAAATGGATATTTAGAAATAAATTAGATGAATCTGGGAATGTAATTAGAAATAAGGCTAGGCTTGTAGCTCAAGGTTATTGTAACCGTGTCTGCCAGGTGATCCAGCACGGAGTCGCACCAGAGGGAGGAGGCCACAACAATGCTAAGATGCCGAAGGTGCAAGATAGGATAAAATGAAAAAGAAAAGGAGTCATTACCTAGTCTTTTAAGGGAAAGACAAGAAAAACCACAAACAACCTCAAAAAGTGAATGAATGAGATGCAAATGTGAATGCCAGATATTCACAAACCAGAGGATGGGTAAGGATTCCTATTACATACGGGGAAGGTGTTAGGCACCCTTGTACGCTCGAGAAACTCGGTCTTTCTTGTCTAATTCGCTTGCTAGTCTAAATGAATGTTTGCTATGCCTAGATTATGCTTTAATCATGCTAATATAAATGTCAAGACAAGACTAGATGGATGTGCAAGATGGTACATGAAAACTACGAAGAAATCCACATGAAATGATGAAATCACAAAGTATGACACAACAAAGAAAATCACATGAAATGATGAGGTTTTTGGCGAGAAATGCTCTGAAAATTGTACAGACCTCAAGAGAGTCAATAATACAATTAACTCAAATCGTCAAAATCACAGAAATCATCATGGAAATCAAGACAAAAAAATTGCACGGAAGTCCACGCAAAATAGTTAAACTGTGACATGTAAAGAAATTCGATATCAAGAATGTTCTGTAAAACCATGGAAATCATCACAGTAATGACGGTGTTTTTGAAAAGAATGTTCTGTAAAACCACACCGATATCAAGAATATCGATATTGCGATAGACTCAAATCATTAGGATCATGGAAAACATCATGGAAATCGAGATGGAAAAATTACGAAGAAGTCCACATAAGATAAGTAAACAATGACATGTGAAGAAATTCACATAAAATGACAGTATTTTTGGACAGAATGTTCAGGAAAACCATATTGACATCAAAAAGATCAAAAGTGGGGCCAACCCAAGTCATCAGAATTATAGAAAAGGTTGTGAAAATCAAAAAGGGAAAATAATCCATGATGGGGCCAATGTGGGCCTTTCGGTCAGTTAATGTACGCCCTCGGGCGATGAAATCTAAATCAAATAGGAAAAGTCCGAAAACGTGGAATAAAGATAGTCAAATCGAATATCAAACGAAGGAATCTGAAGACAAGTAGGAGAAAAATTCATGGATCGATGTGCAAATGCAACGAAAACTGTGTAGAATGCATGAAAATGTACATAAATGGTAAAGGACACTAAGAAATGATTTGGACAGAGATTATGCATGACTTAGTGCAATAACTAACATGCATGTGCATGAACTGATGACACAAGGGCAATTTGGTCATTTCGATGGTCAGATGTGGTAAATACATGTTTGGGGATGATGCATGGTATAAGATATGCCAAAATGTATGCAAAATGTCAAGAAAAAGAAAACATGCAAAGGTAAAGGTCTTAAAAACAATAAAACGATGTAAACACAATAAACGACAAGTATAAAGACCAAAATGCAAAATTCACAAGAAATGATGAAAACCTGGATTAAAATACATTCAGAAACTTCTATCTTAGTGTGTAGATGATGGATCAAAGGAAAATGTGGCACTGGGATGTGTGAGAATTGTACCTAGATAATTTCTTAAAAACTCAGGGTCAAATGTGCAAAATTCACAAAGAGGGGGAAGATCATGGTTAAAATGTGCTCAAAAAGTCTTATCTTAATGCTAGGATGAAATATTTAAAGAAAATGTGGCTCTGTGGTGTGACATGTGTAAAAATTGTATTTTTGGTAATTTCTTGAAAGTTCAAGATCTATTGTGCAAAATTCACATAAAAAGTGCAAATTTGACTAAAATGTGAGATCAAATATTCATTTATATTGCAAACATGGTTTTTTGATGAAAACTCTATTCAAGTGATGATTTACAAGCACATGTGATTAATAATTGTGAAACATACCAAAATGTGATTTAAAATGCAATCAAAACCATGATTATTGATTTAAGAAAGATTCAAGGTCCTGGATGTAAATGTTCCTGTCCAAAAACGTTATGGATTGAGTTTAGGGGCTAACATGCAAGATTTCAGGGCTAAAATGTGATAAAAATTAATTTTTTACATGATTAGTGTAATTATGGATGACTTTAAGGTTATGAATGCAAATTGTACAAAGAAAATTCTTTTCAAAGAACTTTGGGGGCAAAATGCAAAATTTTAGAACTTAATTGCAAAGAAAACATAAATGTAGGGGCTTAAATGTGAAGAAATGAATATTGATGAATGAATCATGAGAAAATAAAACATGTAAGGGATCATATGCAATTTTTATAGAAATAACAAAACAAATAAAAGCTTATTAAAACTATAGGGGTTTAAAAATCAAAAAAAAAGACCAAATAATAATAAACTAAGGACCTAAGTGCAAGCTACCAAAAACCTGAGGACCTAGACTTAAAATATTACCTTCAAAGTTCGCCGGCGCTCCAATCTCCCACAAGGGCTATGGCGAGTCATCAACGGCGACGCGGTAGTGGAGAGACTCTAGCGATGGTCGAGGAAGTTAGAGGGAGACGCGACGAGTCTTCCTGAGGCGTCGGGTGAGTCTAGAAGGGCCTAGGGTGCTCTCCCCGTCCCGGGCACCGGTGAAGAGTCCTGTCGACGTCTGGGAAGACGACGACGCAGTCGCAGCGACGGTCCAGCGGTGGAAAAGCGCAGGCGACGATACGGGAGGCACGGTGGTGATGCGACGAACATTCCAGAGGCATCAAGTGGCTTCGTGAGCGAGGGGATCGTCCTCCCAGTCTCCTTGTCAGCGGCGATGGCGGTGGTGGGTAGTCGGGGCACTATGGCAGTCTAGGCGGCAAGACGAAGGCTCTCTGGATTTTGTGGGAGCCTAAGGATCGTTGGGGAAGTGCGCAGAGGTTACGTCGATGCTTGGAGGGACAAGATTTTCTTCTGTCGGCGAGGAGGGGTGTAGTGGTGACGACGGCGACGAGCGGTGGCGAGGCGCTAGCGACGATGCTTTGGTCACTAGAGGCCAGGTAAGCCCCACCTGAGCATTGGGGCTCACGGAGGAGAAGGAAGAAGAGGGAGGAGAGTCCCTAGGGGCATCTTCCCAACTCCGGAGGACATTGGCCTCGTCGGTGGTGGTGAACCCACCACCGGAGAGAGTGAAGGTAGTGCGCAGGGGAGACGTCCCTGGCGAGACTCGACCAAAAGCCTAGGGTGAATCTCATGGACCTAAAGGGACGTGATGCAAAACTAAAAAGGGGAGGAAAATTACCTAGGTGAAGGCTAGGCTGTCCTCCTGGCGGCAATGACGTCCTCCGGTGATTGCTTTAGTGACTATGGCTGTGGAGGCTTTGAGCGTTCTGGGTTTGCGAATGGATGGGTGGAGGGAACTAGAGAAGGGGGAATTGCAAGGTTCTCTGTGTGCTCTCACGGGGGGAAGGTTTGGTCTCCTAAATGGTGGGTGAAGGGTAGTCGACGACTGGCCATTTTCTAGCAAGGCCTTTCAGAGCCCCTGTTCCTCCTCTACGGTGGGTTTTTGATGCTGGGAGAGGGGAGGAAGTTGTAGAATGTGCTTGAAGGTAGTTGATGTTACATGGGGAAGGAGGGAGTTGGTGTAGTTGGGGTCGCCGGAGATGTTGGGAGGTCGCCAGCGGTGAGGGTTGGTCGTCGAAATTATTTTCTTTGGTTTCCTAAGTTTCTAGTTAATGTATGAATGAAATAGTGTTGGGCTTGGGCCTGGAAATGGTCTTTTGTTTTTTTTTGTTTTGTTTTAGTGGTTTAATTTGATGATTAATGATTAATTTGAGATTTAGGATGGATTTATTTGTGTTTTAACCTTTTAAGTTGATTAAGGTTTTACTTGGTGATTTAATTTTAATTAAATGGATTAGTTTAGTTTTAAATGGATTAAAATGGTTTTGGGTTTTAATTAAGGATTTTTTTAATTAGGGTTTTTGTGTTTTAATTAGAATTTTGAGTCTAATTTAGGGTTTTTAGATTTTAATCAGGGTTTTTTAGTTTAATTAGGGTTTTTTGGATTTTAATTAAAGTTTTGAGTTTAAATTAGAGTTTTTAGCTTAATTAAGTGACTTTAAATTAGGATTTTTAGGGTTTTGATTTTAATTTAGGTTTGTTTCTTGAATTTAAATGGATTAAAGTGGTTTAAATGGATTTTATTTGATTTTGACTTTAATTAGGGTTTTTACTTGATTAATTAGGGTTTTAAGCGGATTTAGGTGGATTTTGTTTAATTTTGGTTTTAATTAAGGTTTTACTTGATTAATTGGGATTTTAAGTGGATTTAGGTGGATTTTGTTTAATTTTGGTTTTAATTAGGGTTTTAACTAGATTTTGTTTAATTTTGGTTTTAATTAGGGTTTTACTTGATTAATTTGGATTTTAAGTGTTTTAAATGAGTTTTATTTAGTTTTGATTCTTTAATTAATGGTTTTTGCTTTGATTAGGTTAGAGTGGATTTATGTGGGCTTAAGTGGACTTGATGGTTTAGGATTTTGGTGGAGTTAGGGTTTGGGTGTAGTGGTTACAATTAGAGCATCTTCTAGAGGAGTCTGTTGCCAAGTGACTGTAAAATCGGGGTATCTACAGTTATAATCAGGAGAAAGGCATCGATTTTGATAAAATCTATGCTCCTGTGGCTAGATTAGAGTCCAATAGGAAGCTACTAGCATATGCTAGTCACCTAGGATTTAAACTATTTCAAATGGACGTAAAGAGTGCATTTCTAAATGGAGTTATTGAAGAAGAAGTTTATGTTAAACAACCTCCTAGTTTTGAAGATGAATCTTATCCAAATCATATCTATAAATTGAACAAAGCATTGTATAGACTAAAGCAAGCACTTATGGCTTGGTATGAAAGATTGAGAAATTTCTTAATTGATCAAAAGTTTACTATTGGTGCGATTGACTCTACTTTGTTCGTAAAGAAGATAGATAATGATATTATAATTATTCAAGTATATGTTGATGATATCATTTTTGGATCAACTAATGAAGTGCAAAGAATTCTCAATAACTATGCAAAAAGAATTTGAGATGTGTATGATGGGTGAATTGACTTTCTTTCTAGGATTACAGGTAAAATAAAATAAAAATGGAATATTTATTAATCAAGAAAAATACACTAGGGAATTATTGAAGAAATTTGGTATGGAACATAGTAAAATATCTAGGACACCTATCAATACTTCCACTAAGTTAGAAAAGGATGAGAATGGACAAAAGGTAGATTAAAAATTATATAGAAGGATGATTGGACCTCTTTTGTATTTCACAGCGAGTAGACTAGATATAATGTTTAGTGTGTGCTTGTGCGAAAGATTTCAAGCATCACTTATGAAATCACACTTGAAAGTTGTTAAAAGAATCTTAATATATCTTCAAGGATCAATTGATTTCGGATTATATTATCCTAGAAACACTAACTTGGATCTGATAGGGTATAGTGATGCTGATTTTACTGGATGTAGAACTAATAGAAAAAGTACGAGTGGAACTTGCTAATTTTTAGGACACTCTTTAGTTTCTTGGTTCAATAAGAAACAAAATAGTGTTGCACTCTCAACAATGGAAGCTGAATATATTGCAGCTGGTTGTTGTTGTGCCCAAATTTTATGGATGAAACAAAGTCTAAAAGACTTTAATATAACATTGTCAACAACTCCAATTTTTTGTGACAATACAAGTGCAATTAATTTATCTAAAAATCCAGTACATCACTCTAGAACAAAACATATTGAAGTAAGACATCATTTCTTAAGAGAAAATGTTCTTAAAAACAATATAAAATTAGAATTTATTCCAACTAAAGAACAAGTTACTGATATATTTACAAAACCACTAGAAGAACAACAATTCATTAAAATAAGAAGAGATTTAGGTATTTGTACACCATCAGATATAGCACAAACAATTGGAAAAATAATCATTTCGGTACACTGAAAATTTTCAGAATACCGAAATTCTCTGTATTGATTTGTCGATTTTAATCAGAATACTGAAATTCTCTGTATCGGTCTACCGATTTTTATTGGAACACCGAATGTCTCTGAGAGATATTTAATGATCCTCCAATCAGGTCATGGACGTCCACAAAAATACTATTTCGGTACACCGAAATGTTTCGGTCTACTGATATTTCTGTCAGATTTTTCAAGAACCTGATTTTTCGGTATACCGTTTCTCATCGGTCTACCGAATCCCCTGTGCCAATTTATTTAAATGACCTGTTTTGGCATACCGATTTCATTTCGATATACCAATTTCCACGTATCTAATGATATAACCCTAGTTTCTTTCATTCTTCTCATTCACCTCTCACACCTTCAACCTCTCCGGCGACACTCTGAAAACTCACCCCACGCCCTCTCACGTTCAATCAGCCCTCCCTCTCTCCTTTTCCACCACCACTCTCCTCTGAATCAAGTGCACAGAGCCATGGCCCCAAAGAAGAATCTAGCCACTTGTCCCAAGCGGAAGCAAGCTGAGCTTCCCGATTCTCCACCACGTACCAGTGATTACTCCTTCTGCTTTGCAAATGAAGAAGCTCAACGAGCACATCAAGAAAGATTTGCAAATCGAGAAGTCTTGACTAGGAGACGGGTAATCTTTCCAGAACTTGGAGCCATTGAAGCCCTCTTTACCTTTCAAATGCTTGTTCCGTTTCTAGGATCCATAGGTGATATATTCTATTACCCTCAACTAATATCAGAATTTTATGCCAATATGACTATTTCCCATGACCTTATACAATCCTACTTAGTTGGCATAGATATATCCTTTGATGATGTGCTCATAGGCCAGTTGTTTAAAATTCCTTTGTCTAGCGTAGATATCACTTTATCAATTTATGAACTTAATTGGTCTTATTTGGATATCAACAAAGCCATTTCCCTGAACCCAAGGAGCAACTTCAAACTGAACAAAATCAATCAACTGACAAAACAATCTAGAATAATTGCCTACATTATCGCGACAAATATTGTCCAAAAGAAAGGTCATTTTGTGAACTAAGTGAACTCACATGTAAAGCCATCTATGCCATTACTAAGAAAATACAAGTCAATTGGGCTAGATTCATAGTTCATTGTATGACCCATGTGAAGACTAAGTTATTTTTCGGTTCAACCCTTACCTATCTTTTTGAGCATTTTGATGTCCCCTTTGAAAGTGAACCTAGGATGGTTGTCAAAACTAAACCCTTAGGAATGTTAGCCATATAAAAAATGGAACAAGCAATTGATAGGTCAAGGGCATCAAAAAGTGTCCATCCCTCCTCTTCTAGTGCTCCTTAAGTTGAAAAGGACTCTGAATGTTCTGGAGAAGAAGAAGATTCAATCGCCAAGAAGGTTGACATGCTCCAACAACAAATCAATGAAATAAAAATTCGTCAACAACAGTTGCATGAGAAAAATCAAGCTAAAATGGATCTCATCCTCTCGAGGCTTGTCGAAACAACAAAAATCACTCACACCAAGTTAGAAGTCAATCAAGAGCAACTGGAGGAGTATCATGCTGATATTCAGGAGTACATTCATAGCAATTCACCTCCTGCTTCTTGAGTGATTGTGAGGATTTTTTTTATGATCTTGTGCTATTTATCACTCTTGAGACTTATTTGTTGAATGTTTGTTTCACTCTTGATACTTATTTCTTGAATGTTTGTTCACATTTGTTAGGGAAAGTTAGTGCTTACTCTCGTTTTGATTATGAAAAAAAGGGGGAGATAATATATGATATATGATACAATCCATAATATATGACACATTTCCATAATATATGATAAATGATACAATCCATAATATATGATATATGATACAATCCATAATATATGACACATTTTAATTTCTTGTTTACATGTTATTCTTGGTTTCATATGCATCACTTAAGGAATATCTAGAAATTAATTTCTTTATACATGCTTATTGATAGGGGGAGTATTCGTTTTGTCATCATCAAAAAGAGGGAGATTGTTGAGAAATTTACATTGATTTTGATGATAACAAAAGTAAATATAAACTAACAAAATGGTTTGAGAATTATTGTTGTATTAAAAAGCACAGGTGAATTATCACAAAGGCCAGATGAAGAAAGCAAAAAGTGGGTGTCATGAAAAATCTGGTAAAAATGTGTATTGAACTCATTTGTTTCAATAAGATGTAAAAACGGCATACCAAATTATAACGGTATACCGTATGAAAAAAGGTTTGTAAATTCTGAACAAAAAATTGAAAATCAGTACTCCGAATAAATTCGACATACCGAATCAGGAAAAATTGGAATATCACACGGCACACCGAATTACAAAGAACAGAGTATGAAAGCAGAAAGCAAAATTGGCACACCGGAAGTTTTCGGCATACCGAATCAGGAGAAATCAAAACATCACATGGCACGCTGAATTACAAAGAACAAAGGATGGAAGCAGAAAGCAAAAACGGAACATCGGAAGTTTTTGGCATTCCGAATCAGAATATTTCGGCATACCGAAGTTATTTCAGCATACCAAATTACTCAACTGTTGCAGATTTCGGTCGACACAAAGGATTTCAGCATACTGAATCTACTGCCAGTGGGCAAAAGATTTTCTAGTCGTTAGACACAATTAGAGTTGAGCTTAACACTATAAATCATGGTCTAATGGCACCTTAGAATAACACATAAGTATTCCTAGCTATCATACTCCTAGTGATGCAAATCTTGAGCTAAATTCCATACTTTGCATCCTCCCTAGCCATCTTAAGCTTCCTCTCTAACTTCATCAAGCTTGGCAAGTGTTGGGAGATCACAAGAGTTTGTAAAAGCTACAATTGTAATCAAGTTGAGTAAAGTTCTTCTCTGGGTGGGAGAAGGGAGCGCCAGTTGTGGCACAAGTAAGGTAATTGTACTTGTAAATTTTTAATATTAAGGAAAGGGAAAAATCTCAAGTGGAGAACTTAAGGAGTGGACTAGGCCGAGGTTGGCTGAACCACTATAAATTGCTGAGCATTTCTATTGTTGTTTATTCCTCTTTGTGTGATTGCATATCTCTCTTATTATAATTTGTCTTTAAAAAATTAAAATTTAAAGATTCTCTATTCAACCCTCCTCTAGAGAAGCCTAAGAATCCAACAACCATTAAGGTGGCTAAGGTTGTGTAATGCCCCCACCCTGGAGGTGCTACCCTAAATAGCATCAACCACTAATTACAATATTTTACAATAATTAAAAATAACCAGGGAAAGATTACTATCCAGAAATAGTGTGTGCGGCTAGTGGCTTTGAAACTTGGGCAGCAGTGATCGAACTGGACTCCAGCTATACATCAGAAAACCAAAACATGGAAAAGAATATATACATGAGTGACCTTTAAGTCACCTAGTACGTGCCCAACCATGAAAAACCAAGAGAAAACTCTAATCTCTATTAATTATAAAACCATTGTACAAAACTTTGGAATCCTTATTCAAATCATGCCTTTTTCAATTAGTTTCCTTTTTCTCAAATCTCATGCATTTTCGAAATCAGTTATGCATTCGAGAAACCACAATATCATCTAGATCCAGCCTAAAACACGAGGCTCAAAACTTGAGCAAACATTGGCTGGCAACTGGTTGAAATCAATATTTTAAAATCATTTTTAATTTGGCTAGGATATGGCTATAACCTCAAGCCAAAATTCATAGTTGATTCTAGCTCAAAACACATACACATTTCACAATTATTTTCGATATTGTCACTTTGATTGGAGGCGACCAGGCACACAAGTAGTTAGTAAGGTCGCAACCCCTACCCTACTGCAATATCACGGTGAAGTTCCCCATGCGGAAGGACACCACCCTGACTAATAGGCCTTAACATTTTAATTTTCATCATATAAGCACGAGGATACATCTTTTCTTGACATCCCATTAGTGTCTAGACACCTAGGGTCACACCCTTAGGCCTAGCCAATACGTTGCATATGAGGTAATTCTATCTTTTCAACCACCCCAAACCTTGGAAACCATGGTCGTACTAGACAACTGGTTCCATTGAAATCTCATACCCTTACTAGATTGTCAACACGAAACCCACGTGGATCTGGAACAATACCTTGGCAACCACGGTCGTATCTGACAACTGGTTCCATTGGAGTCTCATACCCTTATTAGATTGCCAACACCGAACCCACGCGGATTCGAAACAATACTAAATCCACGTTTCAAATCATGCGAGTTTTCCTCAAAAGCCACTTTTAAATCCTTTCAATACAGGAAACATTATTTCCATAAAAGAACTTCATTTCATATAAATGGGACTCATGACCTAAAACCACATCAAATCATTCATTTCTTTATCATAGAGATCATTACCACAATTGTGACACCCGGGCCTGATTATCCATTTTTAATTGTAAACCATGTAATTAATTGTAATAATGTATAAATGGTTTATTAATGGATAACCTGTTGTTTCTTGTGAGTGTGAGGTGAGTGTGAGGGTTTGGTTGGCTTTCTGTGCACTTGTTTGTGATTTGGGACCAATGTGGAGTCCAATTTGAGGATGCATAGTTGCCTCGATTTGCATGCTCGTTTTTTTTCTCTTTTCTTCCATTCCTTTTTTTTCTCTCTCTCTCACAAGCTCTCCCCATCCCCGTCATCTTCTTCTTCCTCCACTGGACCCGTGCCACCACATACAACGACCCATGTCTCCCCATCCCTTCCGACGTGATGGGAGGTCGACGCAATGCAGGAGGAGGAGGAGATAAAATGGGAAGAGGAATGGAAGGGAAGGGAGTCGCGAGATGAAAGAAAGAGAGGAAGAACGGTGTGCGAGCCAGAGGTGTGTGGTTGTCTTCGTGGTCCACTAGTGGGGAGGAGCTTTGTCGGGGCAGGAGAGGTTTGTCGGAGTGCGGGGGAGGTCGTCGAAGTGCCGCCTAAGGTACACGACCCCTTTTTCCCCTTCCATTTTTTGTTTACAGCATAATGTGTTAAATGCATGAAAAATGAGAATAAATGCATGTAAAATCATAGAAAAATGGCAGAATGGATGAAAATGTGATAGATAGCATGAACATGTAGATAACATGCGGTTAGGATGGGATTTGGTGGATTTATGAGGATCTTAGGGATGCATGTTATAGTAGTCATAAACGAGCTTCACTCGCTTTGTGATTTTCGTGTGGATTGTATGATGAAGGGATTCATGAATGGTTTGAGGGGTTTTGAAGTAGACTCAAGGGTCTACACCCCATGATTTAATTGTGTTTTATGATGCATGTTTGGGGGGTCCATTAGAGGCTCCCACTTCTGGTGAACGACTTGTTTGTTGGCAAGGGCCATGTGCAGAACATGGGAGATTCGACATGCCGAACTGGGTTCAGCATATCGAATCCCAGTCAGTTTGCAAATGGGCGCCTTGTTTTGGTAGATTGAAAACCTTCGTTCAACCGAAACAGGGGGTTTCGGTATACCGAATCAGTGATTTTCGGTATACCAAATTTGAATTCAGTATGCCATTTTGATCCCTTGTCCCATATGAATAAATGGACATAAATGATGGAAATAAATGGTTTTAAAGGGATAATGAGCATGTGTTAATAGTGTCTTCCCTATGTAAATGTCATGGAGGAATATGAAACCCAAATAAGTAAATATGGGAATGGTTTGGGGTTTGAAACCCTAAAAATGAATAAAAGTAATTAAATGTATGGTTTTTGGGCATAAGACCCAATTTATGATTTTAAAGCATGGTTTTAAATGAATTTGAACTGAGACCCCAGTAGAGGGTCATGTGTTGCTTGGAACAAATTCCTGCAACAAAACGATGAGTAGAAATGGTTTTGAAAAAGCAAAACTTAAGAGTTTTGAAAATGAAACACTTATAATGTGTTGAGGAACCAGGGGTTGGTGTCGACAATGTGCTAGGAGTATGAGACTCCAATGAAACCAATTGTCAGATACAACTATGGTTGCCGAGCATAAGATGGTGTAAGCTGAGCCTGGGTATGTGGGCCTAGGTTTTCGGGTCACCGAGCTCACAACGATGTAGGCTGAGCCTGGTACATGAACCAGGTGTTCGGGTCACCGAAGGGATATCAGATAAAGACGTATCCTCGTGCATATATGACAAGAAATTGAGGTCCATTGGCCAGGGCAGTGTCCTCCCACATGGGGAACATCACCGCGACAGTGCAGAGAGGTAGGGGAAATGGTGTCCTCACCTACTGCTAGTGTGCCTAGTTATCCCTGATCAAGGTAACATCAATAGAGAAAAGTGAAAAAGAATAAGAAAATTGTGTGGTTTTGTGAAAATGAAAGAAATGTGGTTTGGCTAGGATTGGACTTATGAATGGTCCTAAAAACCTAGAATCAAATAAGAATTGTGTTTTAACTAGTTACTAGCCAATGTTGTGGTTTTGGTTTTGAGCCTTAAGATGTATTGTGTTTTAGGCTGGACCTGGTCGAGTATGTGAATTTCTTAAAATATGAGAAAGGTTTTGAAAAAGTATAAAAAGAAAGCAAAATGAGTTTTGGAAAAGAATGTAGTTTTGAAAACAAAGTCCAAATGTTTTAAAAAGAAACGAAAAAATGAGTTTGAGAAAAGTATGGTCTTTGAAATAGATATCCATGTCATTTCAAAGGTAAAAGGGGACGATGTTTTAAAATGGACCTTTGAAAGAAACCAAGTTTTATAAATTAAAAGTTGTATTTTAGCACTTTTTTCGGATTTTGTTGTTGTGTGTTTGGGGTCCATACGAGTGACTTAGATATCACTCATGTGTGATTTGGTTGGTTTTCAGGTGCAGGTCAAGTGCAGTCGAGTTTCGATGCTAGAGTAGGAGCATCTAAGTGCACATCGTTTCCTAGAAGTGAGCCTTAGTTAAAGTTATTTAATTATTGCTGTAATTAGAGTAGTTTTGCATATGATACTGTGATCTTGGTAGCGTGCCTGGGATCAGGGCATTACAGAGTGGTATCAGAGCTAAGGTTACACCTAGTGCATCGGCTTGGTGATGTCTGGTCTAGTGGCTCTCTAAGACTGCACAACAGAGAATCGTGCACCTAAATTTTTGTTGTTGTGTTTTGTTGTGCTGGTAGGAAGATGTCTCGCTGAGGCTGCAGCCATGGCAAGGCCCTAGTGCCTGACTCCGAGATGGAAGAGGGCAGTGCATGGAGGGGAATGAGACGAGAGTTTGGCAAGATGATGCGGGGTTTCCCCCAGTCCTTCGGCAGTAGTAGCTGGATGAGGCGAAGGGAGACCCATGGATTAAGTAGTTTCACTACCTGGGCGTGCTGACCTTCGATGGGCACAACACACCAGAGGAGTGTGAGGCTTGGTTCTTGGAGGTGGAGAAGATCCTAGAGGAGATCGAGTGTCTAGCGGTGAAGTGGGTCTAGATTTCAGTGTTTTAGCTCAAGGGTGCTGTGGATCAGTAGTGGAGGGCTATGCACCGCACCAAATTTCCAAATGCGAACCTGCTAATGATCTCTTGGGAGGAGTTCTGAGAGGTGTTCTATGAGAGGTTTTTCCCTGAGTACGAGAGGGATAAGCTAGATAGAGAATTCTGGAACCTAATGCAGGGGAGCCAAACTGTGGCTGAGTATGAGTCATCCTTCCTTCAGCTAGAGTAGTTCTCTCAAGCTATAGTTTTCGAGAAGAACAAAGCCAAGAAATTTGTAGAGGGACTCAATCCTATGCTGAGATACAGAGTTATTGGCTTCAAATGCCAGACTCTAGCGGATGCTGTTGAACTTGCAAGCTACTATGAGGATGATTGTAGGCTATTACAGAAAGAGTATCCTAAGAAGGAAAAGGGGGGAAGTCTGTCTCTCGACCTTTCATCTCTCGACCTTCCGTTTCTCGATTGTTAGTGACTAGAGCACCAAGTTCTAGGAGTTTTGGTTGCTCTAAGAAGAAGCGGAAGGAGCGGCTTACATTTGGTAGGGAAAAGAGTGTGGGTTTCAGCCATGTGGGATCCAGTAGTGGTCCACAGGTGGGACCGTGCCACGTCTATAGTAAGAAGGGGCATATTGTGGCGTAGTGTTGGCACAGGCAGTGGAGCTTAGACAATGTAGTATGCTACAACTGTAGGAAGTCCAGGTACTATCAAAAGGACTATTCCAGTCAGCCAAAGCCAGCAAGAGATGCACCACGTCAGCCTACCAAGGGGAGAGTGTTCTCCATTGCTACCCCAGATGCTGGTCCATCTGGAGATGTGGTAGAAGGTGAGAACTAGTATGGCTATATGAGTTAAATCTTGTCTTGTAATAATGGATCCTATCTGTGATCAATACTATCTTTTATTATGATTATGATTATGGTTATGGTGTGTTGATGATAGGATCTTTTCATGTGGTTGATCAGATGGCCCGAGTCTTGTTCGACTTAAGGAGTTCATTTTCTTTTATCTTCGAGTCATTTGCTTCTGAGATCGAGACTAGGCTAGCCAGATTGGCATTCTACTTGGATGTAGTCACTCCTTTGTGAGAACACAGTCTAGCGTGGAGGTATCTGAGACCAGTTGTTATTCAGTTGGGGGATAGGAACTTTCAAGCCAGTTTGATTCTAATGGACATGTAGGATTTTGATGTTATCCTAGGAATGTACTGGTTGGCACAACATTCAGCCGTGATAGATTGTGTCAAGAGAAGAGTTCTGGCAAAATGTCCAGGCCAAGGTTGGTGTGTAGTACAAGGCACCAGACCAGGTGAGCCTAGAAGAGTGATCTCTGCTATCAAGGCCTATCATCATCTGGCAGGAGGTAGTGTAGGCAATTTGGCTTGTGCGACAGTTTCTAATTCGCCTGTGATTGAGATTCAGGATTTGCTGGTGGTGCGAGAATATCCTGATATTTTTCTTGAGGAATTGTCTGGTATGCCACTACACAGGGAAGTGGAGTTTGTGATTGATTTGGTGCCAGGATCAGGTCCTATTTCCAAGGCTCCATACAAGATGGCCCCCGCTGAATTGAGGGAGCTTCAGAATCAACTGCAGGAATTGATGGACAAGGGATTCATTCGTCCTAGTGTTTCACCTTGGGAAGCACTAGTTCTGTTTGTTAAGAAGAAGGACGGTTCACTTTGGCTCTGTATAGACTACCAGATGTTGAACTAGATTACTGTAAAGAACAAGTATCCATTGCCCAAGATCGACAATTTGTTCGACCAGTTGTAGGGATAAATGGTGTTTTCCTAGATAGACTTGAGATCTGGATACCATCAGGTGGTGGCGTATGCCTCGCACCAGTTGAAAGATCATGAGAAGAATTATCCCACCCATGATTTGGAGATAGTAGCTGTTGTGTTCGCCTTGAAGATTTGGAGGTATTATTTTTATGGTGAGCAATTTGAGGTATACACATATCATAAGAGTGTGAAGTACATATTTACTCAAAAGGATTTAAACCTGAGACTGAGGTGCTGGGTGGAGTACATCAAGGATTGTGACTTCAGTTTGTCGTACCACCCAGGGAAAGAAAATGTGGCTGCAAATGCTTTGAGCAGATGCACTCATGTCATGTCTAGCCTAATGATTCATGAATGGAAATTGTTAGAGGGACTAGTGGAGTGCTGGCCTCAGAGACAGTCTCTAGGAGCTGTCATAGTGGTGTTAGCCAATTTGTCTGTTCGTTTGAGGATGATCGAGACGATTGTGACAGCTCAACAATATGATTCTTTTTTGCCAGACATCTGGAGGTAGCTGGAAGCTGGTAATGCCCCTCACTTTTCAGTCGGGGTAGACGGTAGGTTGAGGTACGATATGAGATTATATGTACCTTAAATAGAGGAAATCAAGAACAGTCTGCTGGATGAAGCTCACCGCTCTAGATATACTATTCATCCAGAAAGCACCAAGATGTATAAAGACTTGAAGATGAATTTCTGGTGGCCTGGGATGAAGAGAGATATTGCTGAGTATGTGGTGAAGTGTGCAACCTGTTAGATGGTGAAAATAGAGCACCAAAAGACCAGAGGGACTTTGCAACCTCTGCATGTTCCAGTGTGGAAATGGGAAAATGTGTCGATGGATTTTGTGATGGGTTTGCCACGAACCCAAAGAAAGAATGATATAGTTTGGGTGATAGTGGATCGCCTTACAATATCGGCATACAGTATTGGTATGGCACCATATGAGGCATTATATGTCAGACCCAGCAGGACACCCACTTGCTGGAGCGAGGTGGGTGAGAGATAGTTAATTGGGCCCAAGATCGTACAGCAGTACGAGGATAAGGTGGATCTGATCAGGAAGAGGCTATTGTGTGCCCAGAGCTAGCAGAAGAGCTATGCAGATAAGAAGTGGAGACCTGTAGAACTTGAGGTAGGAGACTTCATATTTCTAAAGATGTCACCAACCAAGGGTGTGATGTGGTTTGGAAACAGAGGTAAATTGAGCCCAAGATACATCGAACCATACCAGATTAGAAAGAGGGTTGGTGAGGTGGTATATAGACTAGATTTGCCTACAGAGTTGGTTGGTGTACACAACACCTTTCATGTATCTATGTTGAGGAAGTGTTTGGCTGATGCATCCTAGGTGATAATAGTGCAGCCAGAAGAGCTGTGAGAGGACCTGTCTATGGTGGAAAATGCAGTTCAGATATTGGACAGAAAAGAGCATGTTCTTAGGAATAAAGTAATTCCATTGGTGTTAGTTCAGTGGCAACACCATGGTACAAAAGAGGCTACTTGGGAGCGTGAGGTGGACATCTAGAGACAGTAACCCTACTTGTTTTATTAGAGCTGAATTTCGAGGATGAAATTGTTTTAAGGGGGTAGGATGTGACACCTAGGCCTAATTAGAGTTGATTGGTGCGCGAGCCAGAAAAGGGTGGTTGTCTGCATGGTCTGCCGGTGGGGAGGAGCTTAGTCGGGGCAAGATGGGTTCATTGGAGACCAAGGGAGGTCACTAAAGTGCTACTTGAGGTACATGACCCCTTTCTCCCCCTCCGTTTTGTGTTTACAGCATAATGTGTTAAATGCATGAAAAATGAGAATAAATGCATGTAAAATCATAGAAAAATGGCAGAATAGATGAAAATGTGATGAATAGCATGAACATGTAGGTAACATGCGGTTAGGATGGAATTTGGTGTATTTATGTGGATCTTAGGGATGCATATTACAATAGTCGTAAACGAGCTTCACTTGCTTTGTGATTTTCGTGTGGATTGTATGATGAAGGGATTCATGAATGGTTTGAGGGGTTTTGAAGTAGACTCAAGGGTCTACACCACATGATTTAATTGTATTTTAAGATGCATGTTTGGAGGGTCTGCTGGAGGCTCCCACTTCCAACGAATGATTGGTTAGTTGGCAGGGGCCATGTGCAGAACACGGGAGATTCAGCATGCCGAACTGGGTTTGGCATACCAAATTCCAATCAGTTTGCACAGAGGCGCCTGGTTTCGGTAGATCAAAAACCTTCGATCGACCGAAATAGGGGGTTTCGATATACTGAAGGTATTTGGTATACCAAATCAGTGATTTTCGGTATACCGAATTTGAATTCGGTCAGCTATTTTTATCCTCTGTCCCATATGAATAAATGGACATAAATGATAGAAATAAATGATTTTAAAGGGATAATGAGCATGTGTTAATAGTGTCTTCCCCATGTAAATGTCATGGAGGAATATGAAACCCAAATAAGTAAATTTTGGAATGGTTTTGGGTTTGAAATCCTAAAAATGAATAAAAGTGATTAAATGTATGGTTTTTGGGCATTAGACCTAATTTATGGTTTTAAAGCATGGTTTAAAATGAATTTGAGCTAAGACCCTAGTAGCGGATCATGAGTTGCTTGGAACAAATTCCTGCAATGAAAAGATGAATGGAAATGGTTTTGAAAAAGGAAAACTTAAGAGTTTTGAAACTGAAACACTAATAATGTGTTGGGGAACCACGGGGGTTGGTGTCGACAATGTGGTAGGAGTATGAGACTCCAATGAAACCAATTGTCAGATATGACTATGGTTGCCGAACTTGAGACGGTGTAGGCTGAGCCTGGGTATGTAGGCCTAGGTGTTAGTGTCACCGAGCTTGTGACAGTGTAGGCTGAGCTTGGTACATAAACCGAGTGTTCGGGTCATCGAAGGCACGTCAGATAAAGACGTATCCCCATGCATAAAGGAAAAGAAATTGAGGCCGATTGGCCAGAGCGGTGTCCTCCTGCACGGGGAACTTCATCGCAGTAGTGCAGAGAGGTAGGAGAAATGGTGTCCTCACCTACTGCTTGTGTGCTTGGTTACCCCAGATCAAGGTAACATCAATAGAGAAAAGTGAAAAAGAATAAGAAAAGTGTGTAGTTTTGTGTAAATGAAAGAAATGTGGTTTGGCTAGGATTGGACTTATGAATGGTCCTAAAATCCTAGAATCAAATAAGAATTGTGTTTTAACCAGTTACTAGCCAATGTTGTGGTTTTGGTTTTGAGCCCTTAGAGGCATTGTGTTTTAGGTTGGACTTGGTCGAGTATGTGAATTTCTCAGAATATGAGAAAGGTTTTGAGAAAGTATAAAAAGAAAGAAAAATGAGTTTTGGAAGCAAAGTCCAAATGTTTTAAAAAGAAATGAAAAATTGAGTTTTGAGAAAAGTATGGTCTTCGGAATAGATTACCATGTGATTTCAAAGGCAAAAGGAAACGATGTTTTAAAATGGACCTTTCAAAAGAAAACCAAGTTTTATAAATTAAAAGTTGTATTTTTAGTGCTTTTGTCGGATTTTGTTGTTGTGTGTTTGGGGAGCGTACGGGGTGACTTAGATGTCACTCATGCGTGCTTTGGTTGGTTTTCAGGTGTAGGTCGGGTGTAGCCGTGTTTTGGTGCCGGAGTAGGAGCTTTTAGCCACACATCGTTTCCTAGAAGTGAGCCTTAGTTACAGTTATTTAATTATTGTTGTAATTAGTGTAGTTTTGCCTATGATACTGTGATCTTGGTAGTGTGCCTCGAATCAGGGCGTTACAACAATCCATTATCTCATTTATGTGGAATACGTTTAAACACATGCCATAATTCATCATCCCATTCTCAAGGGGCTTTCATAAATATATCATATGCCAAAAACCACATTTAAACATTCACATTTCACTTTCACAAAAAAACTCCTGTATATAGCTTTGGGGCCTGATTCGACATACTGGACTGAAAATGGTAGATTGAATCTGGTTCAGATACCTAGAACGATCAATCGAATTTCGGAATGGTTGTCAGAAGTTCCTTAATCCCGTAGATTGAATATATTCGATCAACCGAAATAGGGTCTAGGGGCCAAACTGACAGAAAAAAGACATACCGAAACCAATTGGCATACCAATTTCTGCAAAATCTGTAATATGCCCCAAGCCCTAGGCCACTCATTTGTCGGAATGGGAGCTACTGGCGAACCCTTCTTTAGTGAACCACAATTTAAACAAAATCTACCAAATATAGTGCTCTAAGTCCACTACCATTTGGGACAAATTTCATCAAAATCCATAAACCATTGCTCTCAAAATAAAATCATAATGACGGAGAGTGCAAAAACATACACTGTAGCACATTCCACATTTCCATTCAAAAATCCATAATAATCCATCATAATTCACATAAAATAGCATGATCCAATCTTAAGCATGCATTTAAGCAATTCTACTCCATTTCCATAATTTTCATGATTTTACAAGAATTTATCATGATTTTTATGCCATTCAACCTAAAAACACAGAAGAGAGAGGGAGAGTGGGATGCGTACCTCATTGCACCTCTGGGATCCATACAAAACCTCGGTGAGTCTCTCTTCACCTCAAGTGATCTCCAGGCCTCCCAATTCTCCAGCGAAGCTTAGGCACCACAGCCCTCACTCGGCTCCTCCTCCTCTTCTAGCCTTTACTCTCTCTTCGACTTGCACCTCCTTTGGTTTTCCCCTTCTCCTCACTTGTGCCTCCGATGCTTGAAGCCACTGCTATTACCCCCTTCTTATCACCTCCCACTCTTGCCATCAATGCCAATCCCACTGGTCATCCCATCCTTCTCAAGGTTGGCATGATAGGAAAGGTCAGGTAGGTAAGCTACGGGTAGGCTTTTGTGAACGGAAGAAGGAAAGCACTGTGCATTGTTTGACCAAAAGCCAACCAGGATTCCATGCACACACATAAGTCAGAATGGCACTAAACTAGGGAAACCAAGCTAACACAACCACTTAGAGAGAGAGAGAGAGAAAACACGCTTGGGCTAGAAACACAATGATTATCTATTAATAAACCATATCACACAAATATTAAACATATTCCATGTTTTACAATATTCTGGATAATCAGGCATAGGTATTACAGGTTCCAATAGTTGTGGTCACACAGTAGATTGATTTGGTGTCTGTTATCCTGGTTGAGACATACCATGGCCTGGATCATGCATTAAAGCATTGCTGGCACTTCTACAACTGTGATGCTTTGGTGTAGGTGTGACCGTGCTCGACCCGGAGGGAGCGGGAAGGGGATCATAGCCATGCCAAGATGGCGAAGGCGAAGGATAGGATAAAAGAAAAAAGGAAAGGAGTCGCCACCTAGTCTTTTAAGGGAAAGATGAGGAAAACCACAAAAATAGGAATGCCTGAAATGCAAATGCAAAGGCTGGATGTCTGCTAACCAGATGATGGGTAAGGATTCCTATTACGCACGAGGAAGGTGTTAGGCACCCTCGTACGCTTGAGAAACTCGATCTTTCTAGTCCTATTGCTTGCTAAAGGCTAAATGAATGTTTGCTAAACCTGGATCATGCTTTAATCATGCTAATGTGTATGGATGTGACAAGACTAAATGAATGTGCAAGACGATGTGTGAAAACTGCGAAGAAATCCACATGAAGTCATGACAAAGTCGTGAAAATCAAAAAGGGGAAAAATAATACGTGGTAGGGACAAATGTTGGCCCTCAGGCCTGTTATTGTACGCCCTGGGGCGATGAAATCCAAATCAAATCAAAAACATGAGATGTAGGATCAAAAACTAGTCAAATCGGATAAAGGATGAGAAACTCTAAAGGTAGAGTGAAGAAAGAAACCATGGATGAAAGGCA
>JAMKQA010001843.1:0-22536 GCA_024699735.1 Posidonia australis | reverse complement strand
GTTTTCAATTACTCTCATCCCCATCTTGTGCATTTATTTCCTGTGCCATCAAGTGTGTTTGATAAGTACTAATTGATTAATCACATTGCTTATAATTTCTGATTATTGTTAAAATTGGGCGTAGTAACATTAAAAAGTAAAATTCTCTATTCACCCCCCTCTAGAGTAGCCTTTCAATCCTACACTACCATTCTTGGAGTCTGAAGGAAGGGATAAGAAGAAGTCCTCAGGCTACACATACGAAGGCATCACAGGCAACATGGCACAAGTCATGTAGTATCAGAGCTAGCCAGTGCAGTGTTAGGGACAATCAATTTAATATCAAGGCCAACCGACTCAGCACCAGGGGCAGTTAGTCCAACACCAAGTGATGCCACCACAGTACCAGGGGCATTGCTAGTTTCAACTGCCACAATGACTAGTTTAGTGGCAACCCCAACAATATTAGCATCAGTAGCCACCAACCTACCCGGTGTACGCTCAATAAGGATAGCTAAACAACTAGCACTAGGCAACAACAGGGCCAAAAGAGCTACCATGTCATCCCTCCACTATGACACTATGGAGGACCTAAGAGGCAAAGCTATCCACCACTCCTAGAGCCACTCCATGACATCTTCAGAATATTAGTGGAGAGAGGAGATCTACAGCCTCTGATGCCTACTCTAAATGCCCCCAATGTAGACCTATCCATATTGTTCGTACCATTAAAAGAATGGGCACACACTTGGGAAGTGTTTCACGATCAAGAATAAAATATACGATCTAAATGACTAAAGGGGAATCATGTGGATCATGCTTAAAGAGAGACTAAGGGAAACTTGGGGAGAGCAACATAAATGCAGATTCACCAGGACCCTATGCCCAATCACTCATTAACCTGCATGGAGGCTGAGGATGCCCAGTCAACTGCTCAACTAGAATTGATATTCATCCGGCACATACAAGCGGAATCTGAGTAGCCAGCTGAATGTGAAAAGGAACCAGACATGCTGGCAAAACCAACTGAAGAACCGTGGTCAGAAGGGGAAGATACATTGGAGACACAGGACGATGGCATATGGAATAACTAGTAGGTTCAAGAGGAAGTGACTAAAGATGTTGCAAGATCTCCTCTAATACAAAGCGAACCTACCTGAATAATTGTCTTAGAGGAGATGCAGCCCATATATGATGAGTACGCTGACCAAGACTGGTATGACGCAGAAGCCGCGCTCAATATTCTCTATCAGCACCCACAACTCTTCAAGTAGTCCACACAAGAGTCAATCCTCCTCCCAAACATCCAGATCCCATAGAAAAGGTCATAAAAGGGTATCTAGTGACAATCAACAATGAAGGCACTCCAGCAAGCTTTAGCAGGGATTCATACTCAAGGAGACAGAGCCTCTAGGGGCACCCTACAAGAGGCAAGCCTAGAGGAGTAGGATAATGACCCTGGAAAAGCCAAGACTAGGCATAAACCAAAAGAAACACCAAAAGATGTGCCACTGTTAACCCGATCCTCAATGCCAAGGGTAGGCTCCTACAGCCACCCATTAGGTAAGGCCCTCTATCTAGGAAGGGGGTACAAGATTCGACAGAGCTTGGCTAAGGGCAAAGTCCATATATCTCAAAAAATATGTAAATAAGACATTTAATTTCTTTTCTTGTCTTGTCTTTATTTATCTTTTGTTTTCTTAAATGCTAAACTAAGATAATAGTAATAACAATAAATTGATGAGTGTGAATCATACACCCAACAGCTTATAGTATTAAGCAAAATTGCTAAAGTATTATCTAGGATTTTTAAGCAGAGGATGTAACACCTAGGGAAGGTCCACCAATTAGTTGTGATAGCCTGAAGATATCTTCAGATTTGTGGAAATTACATGTACTCTAGAAGTACACCCTTAATTAACATGCCAAAACCTAGAGAGAGCCTAAGACCTAGTACCAGCTAAGAACAAAGAATTGTCTCCCACATAGAAAGGAAAATGAGCAACTAAGGTAACCCCAACCTTGTCCTATCCTCACACACACCTTGCATGGGGAGATAATAGAAAGGCAAGTATGGAGCCTAGGCATATCATAAAAACCCACTCGCCTTGTACAGCATGGCATTCTAGCATAAGTTCGAGAAGGCAGTGATGGTTAAGCGCACAAGAACTAAATGACCTAGAAAGCACCTAGAAGAGGAGAGAGCACAAAAATCAGGTACATAGTCATAGCATAAATTTGGAAGATAGTGATGGGTGGGTACTCAAAATGAAGTGAGAACACTATCGAGTAGGTTTGTTGTCATAACTTAAACTCGGAACGCAGTGACGGGCAAGCACTTATAGAAAAATAACAAGAGAGGGGAACCCCAAAAGAAAAGAAAAGAAAAGAAAAGAAAAAAATAAGAAAAGGAAAAGAAAAGAAAGAAAAAGCCAAAAGAAGGAAAAGAAAACCTCGAGGATATTGAACCTCGAGTACATCAACTTTCTGGTCATTCGCAGTCACCCTCAGTAGATGGTCGAGAACCTCTGTCATCGATGGGGGTATGAAAAGGGTGCACCACTTGGGCGATATGGCCAAGGGATCGTGGAGCCCATCAAGGCATAAGAAAGAAGAGATCACAAAGGACTAGATTACCAAGGACCACCTCAGAACGCGCGCAAGCACCAGAGATAGTCTATCCCTCGGGATATGTCTAACTTTGTTAGTGTAGGTGTGATGGATCCCAATAGGAGTCCTTCCCCGATCATCACAGTGCAGCAACAGCAGAGCCAAGCAGAAGATGTCGAGTGGGTTTGTGTAGAGGATTACTACACAGATGAAGACTCTCTGAGGGCAGTTGAGCTAAGCCCAACAGACAAAGCAGAGCAACAGCCAACAACAGTTCCATTATCCACCCATTTAGCATTACCACCTCCTTCGTCAGCAGCAGTTATCACACTCGCCCCCACATTCAGTTCAGAAATGTCAATTCCAATAGTAGCATCATAGTCCCAGCTAGTCACAGCGGCAGGCTAGTTGGCAAAATTGTCAGTAGGGTCAGCAGCAGCATCACAGTCCCAATCAGTCATAGCAGCAGGTCAGTCGGCAGAGTGGCCAGTAGTGTCAGCAGTTCAGGCACAGTAGTCTATCACCAACAGCATCACAGTCCTTTCTGTCCTC
Organism: Posidonia australis; assembly: GCA_024699735.1. Classification (NCBI taxonomy): domain Eukaryota; kingdom Viridiplantae; phylum Streptophyta; class Magnoliopsida; order Alismatales; family Posidoniaceae; genus Posidonia; species Posidonia australis. Next base: position 19,395 of record JAMKQA010001843.1, on the reverse strand, counting down.
AAGTCCTTAGTGCAATCGAAGACCTACGACGACTATGTTGATTTCACCTCCAATGAAAAAGAAGGCGTGGCTATTGAGAGCCATGTAAACATTGTACTAAATGACCTGGAAGTACTATTCTAGGAGCAGTTAGCAGTTTTGGTAGAAGACATGGCTGAGGAAAACAAGATCAGAAAAGGTAAGGCGGTTTTGTCAGAGCCTGCCTCATCCCAGATTCACCAGAGTTCTCCAGCTATCATGGTCGTGGAGGAAGACAAGATAGTGGAGACTAAATCAGAGGAGTTAATCTCTAAGCAGCCAAGACACGGGTCTAGATGATACCTGTAGCACAAGCCTTGCCTTGAGACAGGCGAGGGTCAAAAAAAAGATCTTGAGGTAGGCTCCTTAGAGAGCCTATAGAGTAGCCCCCAGAACAGTCACCAGCAAGACAGCTGTCGGGGGAAGATTATTGTAAATAGTACCGAAAATACAAAAAAACAAGAAAAATCCAAAAAATACTAGAGTTACTGTAGCAGGAGAAGAAGGACAAACCAATTCCACAGCAGGACAGGAGAGCACAGGTTTAGAGCCCATGCAATATGGCTACAAGAACACCCGAGTCAACATAACCCTTTTAAGGCACAGACAAGGGCAGGAGTCAAAATAGATCCTCTCCTTCGACATTACTGACTCCACATTCGAGAGGGAAGTCCTATCAGAGCTAATAGCATATGAGGAGGAGGATGATACAGGCGCTGATGGTCCAGAGGATGTGCCAGAATTCTATCCCTACGACGATGACCTAGAAGGCCCTAATTTGCACGTCGAGGAGGACACAGAGTTGGTAAATATCGACGCCGGGCGATGATAAGCAAGTTCGCATCAGCGCCAAATTGTCTCCACAAGCAAAGGCAGATTTCATCACAATCCTGAAAGAGTACATTGATATCTTTGCTTGGAGTTATAATGATATGGTCGGGCTAGATGTTGAGGTAGTGGTGCATACCCTGCCGTTAAAGTTGGATGCCAAGCCAGTCAAGCAGGAACTCAGAAGGTGGTGGCCGCAATGGCTCCTTAAACTAAAAGAGGAAATCATGAAGCAGCACTAATTCAAATTTCTCATACCCAGAATAGTTAGCCAATGTAGTACTAGTGTCGAAAAAGGACGAACGAGTTCGCATGTGCATCGACTATAGAAATCTCCACAAAGTGAGCCCGAAAGATGATTTCCCACTACCTCACATTGATGTACTAGTGGACAACACCATAGGGCATAAGATGTTGTCCAGATTAGAATGGTGGAAGAAGACATGGAAAAGACATCGTTCATCACCCCTTGGGGGGTTTTCTGCTGCAGAATGATGCCATTCAGACTCAAGAACGTAGGTACTACGTACTAAGGGGCAATGACAACTCTCTTCCACGACTTCATGCACCAAGAGATTAAGGTATATGTGGACGACATGATTGCCAAATCCAGAAAGTCCGAGGACCATCTCGCCTGCTTGAGAAAGTTGTTTGATCGCCTGCGGAAATACAAACTCCGGTTGAACTCCAGTAAATGCGTATTCGGTGTTGCATCTAGAAAGCTCCTTGGATACATAGTCAGCCAGATGGACATTGAGGTCGACCTTAACAAGGCCAGAGCCATCATCGTCATGCCCCCTCCAACCACATAAAAGGAGGTCCAAGGTTTGCTGGTGCGGCTACAGTACATCAGCCGCTTCATCGCCCAGCTCACTCCCATATGTGAACCAATCTTTAAGCTCCTGAGGAAAAATGCCCAGATCACCTGGAGCGAGGAATGCCAGGCCGCCTTCGACAAGATCAAGCAAATGCTAGCCAGACCACCAATCTTGGTCCTACCGACTCCAGGACAACCTCTACTCCTCTATTTGTCAGTCACACAACACTCCATGGGTGTAGTATTGGGTCAGCATGATGAATCAGGTCGTAAAGAAAGAGCAGTATACTACCTGAGCAAGAAGCTCAATGATTGTGAGACCAGGTATACCACCATTGAGAAGGTCTATTTATCCCTTGTCTGGGCCGCCCAACACTTAAGGCACTACATGATGGTGTACCCCGTCCTCTTGTTATGTCACCATGACCCAATGAAGTACCTTATCCAGAAGCCAGCACTGGTGGATAGATGCGTTAAGTGGCAAGTGTTGTTATCCAAATATGACATCACCTTCGTCATGCAGAAATCGGTGAAGGAGTAGGCCCTAGCAGATCACTTGGTTGACTTACTTTTGCTAGAATACCAACCTTAGTAGACCCAGTTCCTTGATGAAGATATATTATTCGCCATGGATGACTTAGAGCCTGAAGAGTCAGAGGACAAGAAGTAGTGGAGTCTCTACTTTGATGGAGTATTGAACAAGAAAGGTCAAGGCGTAAGGGCAATATTGACGACACCATAAGGACAGCTCATCCCGTGCTCCAAGAGGTTGGCATTCCGATGCACCAATAATGAGGCAGATTATGAGGCATTGCTACAAGAAAACTCATATTTACTAATACTCAATGTAAAATAGTCGTCGGTATAGATAATCATTAGTAACAGTGAAAATTAACCGTCTCTATAAGTTAGATATTGTGATAATCAATTTTAAATTGTCAGTATAAATTAAAAGTACTGACAACAACAACATTGACCGTCACAAAAAATTAATTATAGTAATAATACTTGTTTATGTTGTTGATAAATGTAATATATAGTGATATCTATTTAAGAATGTTGGTAATGAGTTGAATTGACTTATATATTACGATAAATATAGTTTCTTTAAAATCTATTTTATCTAATCTTCGTTCACATGTTAAAGTTTTTCCGACACAACACAACCCCTCCTCAACACTTTTCCTCCCGCCCTCTCCCCCTTTTCCTCAAAATCCTCTATTCCCCCGCCCTCTCTTCCTCTCCTCTCTCAGACGACGACCCTAATCCCTGACCTAAAATCAAGAGTGGCGACGACACAGTGGTTGTCTTGGTGGAGTGGATCTCCTCGACTCCTCCTCAGACCTCCTCGACTCCTCCATAGTCTTCCTACTTCCAAGTTCCAATAGTCCTCCACTCCTCCTTTGATGGTCTTGCCCAAGCTTGCCCCACCCAGATCTGCCCCAGCCTCTAGGCTCCGGCAAGCCTCCACTGCAGCCCCATAGTCGATCCCCCTCCTCCGACGGTCCGATTGATCCCCCTCCACAGTCGATCCCCTTCCCCCTCCCCCACCTCCTCTACAGTCTTCCGAGTTCCAACAGTCCTCCTTGGCTCCTCCAGGCTTCGATGAGCCTCTATAGGTGATTCCCCTCCTCATGGATTTAAATTTTGTAGATGCAGTGGTTAGGTAAGAACTTTGCATAAACTAATTTGACCTTGTGCTATTTCTTATTTTCTTGGATACACACCATTGAATTAAGCAAGAAATAATGAGGCAAATTAATTTGACCTTGTTGCATAAACCAATTTGACCTTGTGCTTTCACTTCAAACATGTAAGAAGCTCTAATATATCGGATTTACTAGCTTGTGAAAATAGCATATGCATCTTATGTGTACATAAATTGTAATTTGCTAGCTTGTGGAATCCATAGGTCCACCATCCATGTTCAAAAGGTTCAGTAACAAGGAAACCAAGAAAGCTACTTGCAATTTTAGCTCTATTTTGGGAAGAGGTGGATTTGGAACTGTCTACAAAGTACAGTTTAGTGATGCTATGGTGGCTGTCGTAAAGCAAATGGATAAAGACTCCCAGCAAGGAGAAGATGACTTTTGCAGAGAGATGGAACTTATTGGGAGGTTGCATCATCGCCACCTTGTTGCTCTTAAAGGCTTTTGTGTTGATAGGCGTGATAGGTAGTTACTAGGAAGCATCTTCTATATATTGGCATATGGCTTCCACAGTTGTTTTTGAATACTGGATGTTGTTGATCATTTGTTGTCTCCTTTTTGCTTCTGAATTAGGTTCCTTGTGTATGAATATATGGAAAATGGGAGCTTAAAGGATCATTTTCACTGTACTTTTAATAATTACTTTTTTCCAGTTAGCTTTAAAACATTTGAAACCCAATTCTCTTATAACCTCTCTCGTGTCTTTGCAACTCCAGGAAGAATTCCATTGAGTTGGGAGACTAGCATGCGAATTGCTATTGATGTTGCCAATGCTCTGGTGACCTTTACGATGATATGCTCATTTGATTTTGAAGCTAGTTCAAATTTGTTTTTTCCCATGTATGTCTGCAACCTTGAAAGCTGAGTCAGTTATAATGTCATTATTAAGCTCATATTTTGTTAAAGTTCATTTATTGATTTCAAGAATACCTACATTTCTATTGTGATCCTCCTTTGTGCCATAGAGACATAAAATCGAGCAACATTCTGTTGGATGAGAATTTTGTGACAAAGGTTAAGTTGCAACCATATTTTTCGGTTATAAGGATAGTGAAAGTCAAAAGTAATTATTGTGAGTCCATACAAATTGCTAATTTTGGTCTTGCACATGCTTCCAGAAGTGGTTCTATCAGCTTTGAACTGGTAAACACTAATATCCGTGGGACTCCTGGTAAGCATTATTGGGTTATAGTATCTTACTTGTGTATGTGATTGGAGTGTCACGTAGGATAGGTGAGTCTTATGTAGTTTCTTAGTAACCTTGCATCTTATATTCTACATTATTATGAGGTTTTTTAGCCCATATTGTAACTTTACTTGGTCTTGTGTTACATTAAGATTAAATCTACATAGTCTTGTTTTACATTAATATTAAATCTATTCCTCTATATTTTCACCCATGAATCTTGTAGCTGCTCTGATACAAAATCATAAAGATTGAATATATACCCTTCTTAGGATCACTCTACATTTTCAACTTTAGCTACGTATAGGTTATATGGATCTTGAGTATGTGGTAACCAAGGAGTTGACTGAGAAGAGTGACGTATACAGATGTGTTGTTACTTTAACTGGTTACTGGAAGACGTGTCATCCAGGATAATAAAAATCTTGTGGAATGGTCTCGTAAATTCATGGGAATTGATTCCCAGCTAGTTGAGTTGGTGGATCCTCACATTGCAGACTCATTCGACTTAGAAGTACTCCATGTGATTGTCGGGATCATACAAAGGTGCACATAAGGAGAAGGAAGAGCAAGGCCATCAATCAAGCATGCCTTAAGAATGTTATATGTAATATCCGTAAAATTTATTTTTGTAATTATTTACATTTTTAATAAATTTATTCTTAGACGGGTGTTACTATTTCGAGGCCTGTTTGTGTAATTTTGTACTTTTGGACTTGGACCTCGTAGGCTGGCTTCTGTTTACGTGTCCCTGTACGTGGTTGGCACTATGCATTGTGGCACTGTATTTGTGGGGCTCAAGGGTGGGTCTGTGTGGGGCCCACGTTGTAAGCCTGTTGGTGAGTGTGTTTGGTGCGGGGAGTTGTTGGCCCACGCGATGCGTTTAGTGGTTGAGATGTGTAGGTGTGCATATGCAGTGACTTCCTCCCCTGCGTATATAACGTGTGTATGGGGCAAGAGTTCTCCAGCACACCTCCCTCTCTTCTCCTCCTCGCCAACTTCTCCCTTATTTTTTGGCGACAACTGAGTGGTGCGGAATACCAGAGCCTGGCTGAGTCTTCTCTCCCTCCTTCCCTCTTCCCCCTTCACTCCTCCTTCTTCTTCTTCACTCCTCCTTCCCGTCTCTGTTAGTGGGTGTGGGTGAGGAGCAGAGAGAGAGCTCGAGAGTGGGAGAGCAAGAGGCAGAGGCGTGCGGCAGCTAGTGGCGGCGTGTGGAGCTCAAGTGGTGTGCTCCTATGGTCATGTGAGCCCGACGAGGGTCGTGGTCGTTGGAGTTGGCCGGAGGAGCGCCGGAGCGCGTTTCTCAGGTACGCATCTCCAACCTATGATTAGAGAGCATGAAAATGGTAGAAATGGATAGGATTGCATGAAATCTAAGTAAATTTATGTTCCTAGAATTTATCATGAATTTATGAGAATTTATTGTGGTTTTATGGATATTTATGGTGATAGTTGAGTTTTGGGTCGTTTTGGTCCTTCTGCCTTTGCGAATTTATATCTTGATGCATGGTGAATTGTTTTTGGTTTTGTTTGTTAGATTTTGGAGTAGACTCAAGGGTCTACATCTTATGTTTTATGTGCAATTTTTGGTGTTGATTTTGAGGGTTCGATCATTAGTCTTAGTTGGGCAATTTTGAACAACGGGGTCTAGGTCGTTTTCTGTTTTTTCGCAGAAATCGACATATCGAACCATTTCGATATGCCATTTTTCTATTAGTTTGGTCCTCTAGTCGAAGTTCGATCATCTAATTTTGGACGATCAACCAAATCAGTGGATTTTGATCGACTGAACCATTTTTGGTATATCGATTTTAACCTGAGTGTTGATCGTTGACCTGATTCAATCGATCGATCCAAATCGGTCTACCAAATTAGGGATTTTTGGCATACCGAATTGCATTTTTGGCATGCCAAATAAGGACCTAAATAGATTTATAAAATGTGATTTCTGAGGATTTTCTAGATTGGCTTGTATTGTCCCTTTGAGATAGGATCGTGGGCCGTCAGTGGTGGTCTCTTGGGACACCTGATGTGCTGTTTTGCCAAGGTTTTGGAATAGTTTTTCAAAGGTTTCGAAAATGGTTTCAAAGAAATGCTTGGCCCGTTTTCGAAAATGGTTTTTCCTAGTGTTCTGTGTGCAGATCGAGGCAGTGTGGGACCATGTCATCAAGACAAGGGAATGAGATAACATTCTCAGATGGTCGGGCACGACTCCCTGGTAGAGGTCGAGGGTCGAGATATCTGAGGCTGAGGGGTATCGGATCCTAGAGGTATGAGACTCTTTGACTATCATCTCAAGGCTAGGGTTGTGGTTCGCGGGTTGATGTGTCTTGTGGCATAACGAAGAGATACGATACTCCTGTTGTCGCTGTGAGCATTGAAGTTCGGGCGTTGTCGAGTATGGCGGTATGACATTCTCTCTTGAGCAGCGTGTGTGGAGGACATCGTGAGGAGACGAACCCTGTGGTGGCCAGTACAGGTGGGACACGTGTCCCGTAACTGGTAGCTTCCTGAGAGACAGGACAACCTTCTCAAGGAGGAGTTGGCTTTGTAAGGATTCTCCAGGTAGGAAGAATCGTGAGATGGTGATCGCTCCTACACAGTGTGGCTTCATCCTGGCAATGCAGACTGCCGTGGTCGCTCCAAGATGGACTACTTATGGCCAGAATTTGGTTGCCTGGCATCAAGCTTTTCGACTACTGTGTGTGATTTTGGGCCATTGAGGACCTTTACTTGTGGTTTTGGGCTAATAGAGCTCTGGATATGATTTTGACCGGTGTGGGTTTGATTTGAGAGATTTTGAGAAAATGGTTTGCAAAATGAATTTAAAAGAAAATTAATTATGGTTTTGTTTTCCGTCGTTTTTTTTGTAAGGTGTGTGCTGGTTACTTCCATCACTCATATGCTTTCCTCGTGTTTTTGGACTGCAAGTGTAGGCACGTAGAAGATTTAACATAGTGCATATAGTTTGGAGTCTTATAGTTGCACACACAGGTTCCTGGTAGTTTGATATTTTCTATTTAACTTTAATTTCTTGTAATTTAATTTTTTTAAATTGTTACGATAAATTTGAGACGTGACACTATACGAGGGATTGGATATAGTTCAATATCAGTTTTTGGAGACTAACAGAGACCATGATGAAGATGCCATGTATGGTGGATTGGGGCTCAGTAAAGGGAGGCATTGTCCAAGCATGACGATACCTAATAGTCGCAATACAAGATGCCTTATGTCTTTGTCTAGTGCATCAAGATCTTATTGTAGTCGGAGCATTCTTCTTGAAAGCGGCTCACCACAGTCTACTGGATATCTCTCTGTCTAAAGTTTTTGGTGCTACAGGTAATTTCTTTTTCTATTCCTGGTCAGTATGGTTTTGCAAAAATCCACGGTTCCAGATGCTGCAGAAGAATCTCTTCTTTTTTTTGGGCAAAGTCTTGGAGTTATGCTTCCATCAAAGTATGATCCTCTACAAGTTAGTTGTTTTGTTACAATATCCTCTAATTCACATTCCAGCTAATTTGTTTGTTTTTTTTCTTTGTTGTTGTCTTTGTTTATTTTTAGATTATACTTCCATGGCTTCCACTGAGGTTTCTTAATGATACTGATTGGCGAGTATGTGATAAGAAAAGATTTCTATGTTTACAAATTAATTATTAAAGTTTTCCCCATTTTCTGGGAAGAGCGTCACTAGGGTTTAAATTTGAGATTGTGCCGAAAAGTATAAATTGCTAATCAAATTTAATCTTGTCTGATTTTGAGAATGTGTTTTAACTGGTTAATGGAAGATTTTTTAATAAGCAAATTTATCAAACTATAACAATGACAATTAAGGAACTTGATCTCATTTGTTTATAGAATTGTTCTTTTCTTGAGTGCAGGATCTACATATGCTAGGGTTGACTTTGCTAAAAGACTATGTGGGATCTCAGTAATTAGAAGGTGCAGTTTGATTCTTTGTATTATTAATCCTATCTTTCTTTGTTGAGACCTCTTTTAGTGTTTATTATTTGAAATCTCTGGCAGGCATGGAGGTATCTTGGTTGTATTTGTTCTGTTTTGATTCCTTAACTTGGATTGCTGCACTGAGCTTAAATAAAGTATACTTTGTCCAAATTTTAAATTTTACAATGGTGAAAGTGTGGAGAACGCACTCCAAGCCTGTTGTAAGGGGACCAAGATTGGAAAAATCCTTATTCACAGGGAGGGAGATAATGGCCAACAGATTTGCACAACACTAATGTCTTTTGTCATTTACAATTTTTCACATCCTTGGTGTTGATATTTTACATTTTTTTGTACCTTACTCAGTGGATTGAAGGATGAAAGAGTTGAGGCTGCCATGGTTTTTGAGTTAGATGGCTTTTGTGATATTCTTGGCGATGCAGAAGTTGATAAGCAAAAGTTGATAGATGATGTCAAGCAAGTTCTTTATGCTTCAAAAATTTGCAGCTATGCTCAGGGGATGAATCTGATAAGAGCCAAGAGCATTGCAAAGGGGTGGGATCTCAAATTGGGTGAGCTTGCTCAGTAGTTAAATAACTGAGGTTTACATGGTGAGTGGTTTAGTCATAATGTATGCCATATAGAGGAATAAACGTGCTAGGAAACATTTTGGTGCTCTTGTATTGTTGTTGTCCAGCTTCAGCAACATGGAACTAGTTTATTTGAGTGCCCTTGGTATTTGTATACAAAAAAAATCTGTTGTATCAAACATGTGTTTGTAAATGGTTGGTGTTTATGTTTATGTCAATTTATGTGATGTATATTGAAGATAAATTACATAATGCAAATAGTTTTCAATTAACGTTTGTTATTACAACCATTTGATATAATTACCTAGTTCGTTATCATTATAATATGTAATTATTGATGTTATAAATAAAAAAATGTCAATGAATGGTTAACATATTGATAGAACATGTACTTAACTGTCACTATAGTATACATGTACTAATATGAGAAATTCAAAGGTGTCGGTAAATAATTAATATAGTGATAGTTTATATGGTTGATTGTCTGTAACCATACTAGCGACAGTCTTGTGCGTGGTGCGAAAGGTCAAATACACAGGACTAGTAAAGGTCACGACAAAAGCAATAAAACAACAAAATACAGGAGTCGACACTTAATCTACTTAAAAACGAGAGACAAGGAAATCTATTTTAGAATAATAAAGACTATGCAAATATGTATGATTATGTCAATGGGAAAAGGGTCACATGAACCAGAAAGTTTGGTAAAAATCCCTATTACATACGAAGATGGTATTAGGCACCTCCGTGCACACGACAAGTTGGTCTTTCATAGCTTTTCGTTCACTTATTTGGATATGTTGGCTTTACAGCCTAATTCTATCCACCCATGGATGATATGCGATGCTATGCTACATGTACATTGTGTCTCATGCTAAGTAGGGGTAAAGGGACTGTGGGATGTATCCTAATGCTTTGAAATGTTATTCGAGCTGTGGACCAAACATGGGTGCAAAGATATTACACCGATATGGTCATGGGTCCATTCACACTAAGTAGTTAGCGTCCTCGCTTTGCTACATGCAAAATCTAGGCTATCATGCAAATATGAGTCTGAAATCGTACAAGTGTGGCCCTGGTATATCCAAAAGAACACACAAGAAAAAAAAGAGTCAAAACAAATCAAGAACCATGCTAAAGAAAATACCAAAAAGCCACTATTTTTGCACTGAAACAAGCAGGTGCGTCTGGATGGTGCTCCTGTCTGGTGTGCCTGATCAGTGTACCACTTATATGTGCCACTGAAATGAGACCTAAAAATATCAGAGCAGACGGTAAACTGATTAATGCATCATGCTTATATGAAATCTTATAAATGTGCTTAAAATTGTCAGAAAACTCATCCTAGATGTCAGAAAATCCTAAATACACATAGGTTCACCTCCTTTCCATAAAGCCATAAAGGAAGGGATGATAACCCATGACACCATAACATGGATCTTGTGCTCAAGGGCAAAAAGCCTTACACAAGACCACATATTCCTATCTTGATAAAAAACCATAGAGCTACAGCTAGTACACAAAACTAGAATTCACGCACACAAAAGGGGGGGCTCATAAAATCATTCCTATTGCATCCAAAGTATTAATAAAACAAATAATGAATCCACCAAATATTGCATATATATGAGATTTAGTAGAACAAAGGATAGCAAAGGCAAGCATATATCTTATCAAACACATGATTCATCAAGATAAGCATAAAGATAAAGCATGATTTGCATAGTTGTATAAAAAATCATGTTCCATAAGAATATCATGCACTATAAACATGGTCCAACAAATATAACATTCAGCATATTCATTATGAAGAACTTTCCCATAATAAGCCCATATCTATGAAAAGAAACCCCATGAATATAGCCTAGCTACATGAAGGTTGAGTGTTTACCTGATTGTGTGCTCTTGTTCTCCTCCACTAGTGGCTTGAGATGACTTTAGTGGCTGAAGAAAACAGAGATCTCCTTCCTCCTAAGTTGCCTCCAAGTGGTAAGAGAATGGGTTTTGTGGAAGGTATGGGTGGATGGGTTTTTTCCCTATATTAAGTGAGTGATTTCTTGCTCAAAGGTGGAAGTCTTGACTCTGGACAAAAGCTAGGTCGTGGGTGTTTCTGCAAAGGTGCAATAGCTCTCCTCTCTCTCTCTCTTTCCAACCTTTTTCACCAATGGCTACCCAAGGCCTTATATAGAGAGTAATCTTGGGAGTTTAGGAAGTTCTAAGGACTCAAGAAACCAGAAGACTTTTCCCAAGACTAAATGGATGATCGTTATGCTGATTATGGTGCAAAGTAATAGCAGAACATGGGTATAATGGTTGGAGTTTCGTTAAGCAAATGAACAGCCAACGACTTGGGAATCGAGCTGGTGCGCCACCTATGTGCGCCAGCCAGGTGTGTCACCTATGTGCGCCAGCCAGGTGTGCTAGTGAGGTGCGCCTATCAAGTGCTCCACATTGGTGCACCAGGTAGGTGCTCTAGTTAGGTGTGTCGGCGTAGTGCTCCAATCAGATGTGCCATATTAGTGTGCTACCCAAATGTACTAAAAAAGTGTGTCATTCAGCTATGCCGGTTAAATGTTCTAAATAAGATGTTGGATTTACTTTTGGAGTCTAACCTATGGTTCTAGGTTGGCTTGATGCACTTGGAAGATTCTGGGTTCGCCAAAGCAAGATCCAAATTCATCACCACTGGATTCATCAACAAACCATCTCAAAATTAGGATGTCTACTCCATCACTATAACATATAATTAGTAATAAAAGAAATAAAAATGTGTCGGTAAATTTTGATCTTTAGTGACATTTCTATCTCTTTAGTCGTCGATAAAGTCACTTTTTTAGGATAGTTACAATAGTAACTATCAGTAAATCAAACAAGTATAGCGACAAGAAAAAGCGTCATAATAAACAACTTTTACTGACAGTAAAAAAAAAGCATCACAATATCATTTAATGATGGGACTTTAGTCGACGGTCAGTCAACCGTCAAGTGACCATCACTATATCTATACTGAAGATTTTATGCACTTTTACCGACAACCAGGACTGTCAATAAAAGGTTGTTTTCTTGTAGTGCATGCATCCTTGACTTACAAGTTGCATTAGAGCATTGTGTATAGAAGCTGTTGATCCATAGCGATGCCATGCTAATCATATCCCAGGTGAACGAGAGTTGGAAAACAAAAGACCCGAAGCTGGTACCGTATCACTCATATCTTCTGAAACTTATGGCGGAATTTGAGGACATTTCCTTCTCCTTCATGAATAGAGTCAAGAACGCTTATGCAGATGCACTAGCAACTTTGGCGTCCTGGCTATCCATACCGGACGACCACATGGTGGATGTATCAGTAACCTGAGTGGACTATCCTACGTATTGCATGAGCATAGAAGAAGTTGATCCACCCAGAGAACACATCTAGTACCATGACATCAAGGTTTTCCTATAGACTGAAAATCTCCTGCCTGACACCTCAACTACTGACAAGAAGACCATGTAACGACTTGCATCAAAGTACGTGCTCGAGGCCAAGTACTTGTATAGGAGATCCTATAACCAGATGCTTCTGCAGTGCGTGGGCAAAAAGAAGGCCGACACATTGATGCTACAGATACATGTCGGAGCATGTAGGCAACATATGAACGAGATTCTCCTAACCAAAAAGATCATGCGACAAGGCTACTACTAGTTGACCATGGAGGTAGATTGTTACCAATTTGTCTAGAGATGCCATAATTGCCAGATCCATGCCCCCCCCTCACCAGTTACATAACATGTCTTCGCCATGGCCTTTCTCCACATGGGCGATCGACATCATCAGGGCTATCCATCCTACAGCTTCCAATGGGCACCACTTCATCCTAGTAGCGATCGATTACTTCACCAAATGGGTGGAAATGGTTTCCTACAAGACAGTCACTACCGCGACTACAGAGAAATTTATCCGAAACAACATTGTAGCCCAATACAGGGTCCCTCACACCCTCATCTCTGACAATGGGAAAACTTTCATAGCCAAGAGGGTGGAAAACTTCTTACAGAGTCTCCAGATCAAGCACCACCGATCCTCCTCGTATCGCCCGTAGATGAATGGCACTGTCGAGTTTGCCAATAAGAACCTCATGAAGATCCTAAAGAAAATGGCATAGACCCATCAAGATTGGCATGATCAACTCCCTTATGCACTATAGGCCTACAGGATATCAATCCGAACCTCCACGAGAGCCACCCTGTACTCGTTGGTCTATGGTATGGAGGCAATTCTCCCCATTGAAGTGGAAATCCCGTCACTCAGAATCCTGAGGGAAATAGAGCTAGACAAGGTGGAATGGGTTGAAGACCGTTAGATACAATTGAACCTGATAGAGGAGCGTAGGCTGCAGGCCTTGCATCACACCCAATGCTATCAAAAGTGCATGGCCAGGTCTCATCAGAAGTAGGTCCGACCTAGAAGCCTGGTACCGGGAGATTTGGTGTTGCAGGCAATTCATCTGCTAGATGCCCTTGGAAAGTTTCGACCCAACTAGCGAGGCCCCTTTGTCGTCAAGCAGATCTTTTCAGGAGGAGCTACTATCCTAGAGGACATGGATCATCTCGAGCAGTCTGCGCCTATCAACACATGCTACCTAAAGAAGTATTATCAATGATTGGACCCCGGCTCGCTTGGCAAAGTCATCTCCATTGCGTCCATTCATTCCCCTCCATTGTATCTTGCATTTAACAATTGTAATCCTCATCCTAACGTCTGCACATTCAGTTCTATCGCATCCACACTATATTATCACGACCCGCACTTCTACATCCATGCACTGTATACGCACATGGCATCCATACATCTCTTGTTTTTCACACAAGCATACATGCACATACGCCATCCACATATGGCCCGATGATGAAAATTAGAAAAACTTAGCCTACCTCAGGAAGGGTTCTCACCTCCCGGGAGATTCTATCTGGACCATCTAGCCAATGAGGAAGCCGTCCTCCATCGAGAATAGGACGGGGCATTCAAACTCTTTAAGGGACCCACACCTCCAAGAGGGAGATAAAATGCTAGGTTGCAAGTGAAGGTGAGCAAGAAAAATCATAATGTGTAAGGGGCATGAAAAGAAAAAGCCCTAGAGAGAGGTGTGTAGCACAGCTCAACCCCACCGTACCTTGGGGAGGAGTTGGAGCATGCGCCGGAACCACTTATCGAAGGACCTACCCCCCTTCTTAGTAAAAGAGCCTCCCACCTCGTTTCAAGCACCTATTACCCCCAAAAAAGGAGCAAAGTGAACCCACACACCTATGAGGGAGGAAAAGAAATGTTGATAATGTAAAAGAGTAGGTGTGGAACCCTGTGAGTTTGGTACGGAGCCCTAATCTCGTCACCACCCAAATACTTTCTACTCAAATATCCATTACCAAATATCCACCGTCCCAACATAATCACCTCGCTCCCCAGAGTGCCAGCTACCAGCTACAGATTTGGATAGAGTTCGTCGGAAGGCAAGATCCTTTCTTTCCATCGGGTAGGCACCAAAGCTTTCCTAATACTGAGGGTCCAGCATAGCTAAGTAGGCACAATCCATGCATCTGCATCTACATTACTGTTCCCATCATCTCCACCACAAGATAGGACTTTGCTAATTCACCAACCAAGGGCATGTCAGCTGCCCTTGTGGTTGACTCCAATAGTTCACTTTCAACCAGGGGCATGTCAACTATTCTCGCAGTCACTTCCGATCAGCTACATTGCCAGCCAAGGACACAATAGCAGTCTTTGATCTGACTTCACCTAGCGCATGCCATTAGCCAGGGGCATGTCAGCTGCCTTTTGGCTAATTGATGATTGGTCTGATGTTTCAAACCAGGAGGTCGGTGCAAGCCAGTACGCAGCCCCACACCAAGAATCGGTAGAATGAACGAGTAGAAACAGGCCACCAAGTCCAGAAGCCCTCCCGACCAGGACTCTAGAAGACCACGAGATGAAGGGACTCCCTCACTTGCCCTTACATCCAGGAGCTACGGTGTAGCAATGCGTGGGAGATGCACGTTTTGGCCAGGGACTCCCTCGAGCTGAATAATCGATCCCATGATGATAGCGACCCAACTAGCGACCCAACCAATGCGACGGTCACCCTTGCACCGCTGTCGTCAGGCGGTCGACATTGAAGCCGCACAAGCACAAGAAGGACCAAAAGCAAAACTAGAAGCACCCATCAGGTCACCAATAGCAGAGGTGTCCTCCTCGATGAGCTTCGAGTTAGCCTCGTCGCCACTGCTTCCAAGGACGATGTCCTCTAGCTGGCTCGACCCTTGTGATACAGAAAAGCCAGTCTGAGACAAGTATTAAAACAGAAGTAACTACAGATACAAGTTACGGGTGAGATACTTACCTCCTCACGAGCCTCCCGCCGGGCTTGTTTCACAGTGAAGTAATATTGTTAGTTCAGCCAAGTTATACATTTTCAAAGAAAAGAAAGCAAAGAGACAGTATCAGAATACCTTGGCTCACTGCATCCGAACGTAGAAGTCGCTCAGCCTGCCCTTGAACCGCTATAGTAGAAACAAGTAGGTTATGTTAAGCTTATCAAATCTTTAGAATCAAACTACACTACTGAAATAATAAAGCCTTACCTCAGCTCAATCCTCAGCAAACCACATGTCTCGCTGCTGCTCCTGCAGATCCTCCTCAAACAGATACGACTTGCCAGCATGCTCGTATCACTCCAGATACTCATCATAATCAGCGGGACGGAGGGTGTATCGACTCCGGTCGTCCATGATCTCAGCTGTTATAGAACGAGCCCACACATGGGTGGTGGCCCGTGGCTCCATCTCAGTAAGGGTGGAAGGGGAATGCCGAACTCAGGAGTAAACTGATGGCAAACCTAGTCCGGGAGGTAGAAAGCAGACATCTTGAAGCAGAAGAACTTCATCTGCTTTCGACGGTAGGTGCGAGCAAAGTTCAAGGGCTCCCAGTACAGCTCAGCATACTGCTCAAAGAGCCTCAGCTCAATTTGCCAAAGACAAAACAGAACACAAGTCAGTCTAGCATAACAAAAGAAACAGAGGAAGCAGAAATAATAGCAAATGTTTGCAGACTCACATTGGGGATTGCCAAGAGGTCCAGTAGATAGTGGTAGGCCTCGTAGCCGTACACCCTTGTTGTCGTGAGGTGGTCCTGCTCACACCATTGCTGGGAGAGTGGTAGCAACCTGGGTGGAGGCAAAAGAAGTAGTGGCCCCGCATGCAGTGCTTCATCCACCAATACTACAACCAAATAAATCAGAAGTTAGAACATGTATTTTCATGATGTGAGGAGAATAGAAAAGAAGGCAGAAGCTTACCGTCAACAGTAGATACAACCCGACGTGGGACCACTGGTTACTTTTCACCATGCTATCCAGCCCACAGAGCATATATGTATAACTGACACCTCCCCAGTCATACCAGTCCAAGTTTTCCAAATCGGCAAAATAAATCAGTCAGTCCACCAACACACGATAGCCAGAGGTATCATAGAAGATAAGTCCCATGAACTCCAGTAGAAAGTGGCGGAGGGCGAACTTGACCTCCCTCGAGTTCGGTGCAAGGTTCGACCAAAATAGGTTCCACTCCCACAACCAGCTATAGCGTAGGTAGTGTGTCGATCAGATCAGAGGGTTTGGCTCGCAACCTAGGAGGCGTAAAATCTTAGCAAATCCAAAGGTGGACTTCTTGACAATGGACTCCTTCCCAAAACTAAAGCCCGTCAGCAGTGCCCAATGCTCCGATAGGACAGTCATCTCGCTGAAACGGAAGTGGAAAGTGTGGGTCTCGTGCTTCCATCGCTCTGCGAGTGCTCGGAAGAACTTGTAGTGACCATGGATGGCTCGAAATGGCAACAAACTCCCAAAGGGCGTGCGGTGGAGGAATTCTTTCAAAAAGCCAGGGAGGCGCACAAAATACTCCAACATCGGCGGCCACAGACACCACATGACACGTCCTATATCGCTGACCTGAAGCAAAAGAGCAGCAGAGTCATAAACCACATATGTAATCCATGAGGTATTATGCAAGGGAAGAAGAATTTACCTCGAAATCATCCCTGTTGCAAATGTGGCCCTTGTCCACGAGCTGGCCCCCAAAGTTGCCAGATTCCTGCCAAGTTTTCAATTGAATTGGTCAAATAATCATATGCCAGAAGAAAAAAAAACAAAGCAGGGGAAAGGAAGAATTCTTACATCCTTAGGAATGTCAAGCATCACAGCCTTTGATGCCCGTGAACTGGAAGCAACCCCAAATCGCGAACTGGCCCCACGACCACGAGCCCGTGAGTCGATGGTAGTCCCGCTCGCCTGGGTAATCTCAAGCTCAAAGTCAGACTGCATAATGATAGCCAGCTAGAGTCAAGAAGATCAACGGAGAAGTCATTATTATGGTGTCGACATAACAAAAGCTCGAAAACATTCATGGGCCAAGATGCTAAAAAAGGAGCACAAATAGTCGAAACAGTGAGAGTTTTGTCTAGAATAAAGGACACAGCAATTAAGCAAAATCAGGAGTTTATTTGAACAAAAACCAGAGGTCATTACGCGACATCATTTAAGCGAAAATCAATGGTATTCTATGGTGCCATTTAATCAAAATTTGGGGCTCGCTCAAACACAAGGTTAGAAACATGTCATGATACTACTCCAACAAATATTATGGCATTTTGCAACACTTGCTCAAACATAAATCAAAGACTTGCAAACAAGGGCCATTGCACAGTAATTTGAGCAGGAATCGATGGCTTTCTACAATATAAAAAATCTAGGTCCCATTCTAGCACACCATTGGCTTGTCATGGCATTTTCCAACATTACTCAAAGCATCACAGTGATTGCATATCGTTCGAGCAAATACAGTTTTACAGAGTTTTCCTACACAAGTATGGGGCATTCCTTGAGAAATACATGTCAAGCGAACATTATTTGTTTCTTCTACGCAAATATGGGAAAACTAGACATTGTGAAGCATGCTAAAGCATTTACAGAGTTGGAGCTCAACTGTGGTTAGCCAAGCTGGGAGTCGACGGCCACTGATCGACGACACAGCCACCGACCGGTGACCCCCAGCCCGACCTACTCACTAGGACCAGCCACCTTCCACAGATGGCTGGCCACGGACAAGCTCTGGTCGACCCGCACCCATCGATCACCACCCCACTAGTGGGGCGAGGCTCCGACGATTGACGGTGAGGGGGAAAAGGGGTGGCCGTGCAAACAGAAAATAAAGAAAGAGAAGAAGACGCAACAAGCAAAATGGAAGAGAGGGAAACGAGAGGAGGAGAAGAGCATACCATCTTGTTCCCTGGCCGCCGCACCTCCCCTTGCGTCGACGACCCACGTTCTGATGGCACAGAAGACTTGCTCTGTCGCACCTCCCACACTGGTCCACCAAAGTCCCCACGTCGATGCCGCACCGTCCTCCGTCCATCGACGCACCCACACCTAGCTCCCCGGTGCGCCGTAGTCCAACCCAAGCCCTAACCGTTCACAGTGAGGAGCAGGGAGGAAAGGAAGATGACGGGACGCGAGTAAGGGAGGAAAGGGCAGCTCGTTGGAGTTGGGGAGCCCTTTAAATGGTTTTCTTTATTTTGTTCCAAAGGGAGCATGTAGGAGTTTTCATGAAGGATACAAGGAGGGAGACCAACTGCATTCATCAATTCAACAAGGCTAACTGCCAGTGGGCCCCACATGTTTTGGAATTTTTTTTCCAACCCCAAGTAATTTTCGCAAAGTTTTGGACCAAAGCGTAATTTACCCAACAAAAGGGCAAAATCGTCTTTCAGATAATCAGAGAAGGACACAAATGTCTGCACATTCTCAAGACTCCAAGCAAAGTTCCCGTGACAGAAATCGTCTCAAGAATAAACCCCAGTGATCAATTTTGCTGATTTTTGCAATAATTTCTAGAAATTACAGAGAGGTCCCTAGTCTCATCTGGACACTAGAAAGTATTCTCTTGTCAGACCCTATCCCTCGCAACAGCTTCAAAGAACTCAGATCAACATCAGGCAGCTCATGTGTACACCATCCCCTCGAAAAATCCCTAGGTACCTTAGAATTAGAAATTTTGCAAAGAGGCCCTCAGGACTTCTATACTAACTAAGGCCCCAGTTTGGCACAATCATAAGTGAACAGAACACTTCGAGAACTCGGCCAGGGCATAAGCATCAATCACAGAACAGTAGTGTGGGCTCAAAGAGCAGCTCAGGGAAATTCTGCAAAACCCCCCCCCCCCCCACGATTTTCTAAATTGCAAGGTCCTCGGCCACCAACAAGACAGATTATC
>JAMKQA010001842.1:0-17079 GCA_024699735.1 Posidonia australis | reverse complement strand
TATCCGTTGAAATTTCAAACTACATATCCGTATCCGTATCCGTTCAAATTGAAAAATCCATATCCGTATCTGTATCCGTATCCGCCCAGAAACGGATATGGATACGGATTTTTTACGGATATACCATATCCGTTTGCACCCCTAGCATGTATGCATGCAACTACCACCATCAGCGTGTATTTAAGTCACAGCTAATGACCTTTCTTCTGCACTTCTCCTCCTCTTTCCCACTCTGCCATTTCCCTTCCCGAGCACGCCACATCCCCTCTCCCTTCCTTCCATTCACCCCTCCACCTCACCCTCCCTCTCTTCTCTCGTTCTTCTTCCTCCCCTGTTGCTCTGTTCGGTGTGCCCGAGGGTTGGTGGCGGTGTGCAGTGGTGTGCGGTGGCTCGTGGAGGTGTGTGGAGCTTCAGAGTGGTGTCCCTGAGGTCGTGGTGAGGCTGAGGACGTGTGGAGTCGCCGGAGTTGGCCAAAGATTGAAGTTGGATTGTCGAAGAGCTCGTTTCAAGTACGCACCTCCAACCAGAGTGTAGAAAGTATGAAATTGGTAGAAAATGATAGGAATGCATGAAATCTAGGTAAATTTACATTCCTAGAATTTATTGTGATTTTATGAGAATTTATGGTAGTATTTATGGTGTTTTATGATGGTGGTTGTGGTTTGAGTCCTTTTGACCCTTTTGTCTTTGCAAATTTGTATCTTATTACATGATGAATAAATTTTGGTTTTGTTCATGTGGATTTGGAGTAGACTCAAGAGTCTACATCTTATGTTTTATGTGAGATTTTTGGTGCTTCTTTTGAGAGTCCGCCTTAAGGTCCCACTTCGAGTGATTTTGAAGGTTTGAGTTTTGAGCAGTTTTTTGGAATCGCAGAATTTGGCATACCGAAGTGGAAACGGCATACCGAATCAATAATTTTTGGTATATCGAATCCTTTTAGCATGCCAATCTTTCTGTCAGTTTTGGTCTTTTGGTCGATTCAGTCTGCTAAATCACTCCGGTCAACCAAACCAAGAAAATTCAGCATACCGAATCCATTTCGGCATGCCAAATCAGGGCCTAGTTGGTTTTATAAAAAGGTGTTTTCTGTGGGTTTCTCGGATTGGTTTATTTTACCCATTTGAGATGGGATTGTGGGCCATCAGTGGTGGTCCCATAGGACACCTGATGTGCCATTTTGCCAAGGTTTTGAAAGAGTTTTCAAAGATATAAAATGATTTGAAAATGGTTTTGAAAGAGATGAGTTGGCAGTTTTGGAAAAAATGGATTTCCTGGTTTTCTATTTGCAGGCTGAGACACTGTAGGACCATGTAGTCAGGACCAAGGAATGTGACAACATTCTTGGGTGGTCGGGTGTGTCTCCCTGGTCAAGGTCAGGGGCCGAAATACCTACGACTGAGGGTCGTCGGGTCTTGGAGGAATGAGACTCCTTGACTGTCGTCTTAATGCTAGGTGTGACCATGCCGGTGGAACCCTGCATGGCTCTCCGTATCGGTGTGTGGAAACACACGAGGAGTCCCGATACGGTCACGGCGAAGATGGTGAATCTAGAGAAGAAGACTAGACTCGGAAACACCAAGGAAGGATTAGAAAGAATAAGGAAAGGAGTCGCCACCTAGTCTTTTAAGGGAAAGACGAGGAAAACCAAACACGAAAGAAAACAAGATGAAGAAAACATGTATGCTCCGTGCTTAATGAATGTAGTGCACAAATCAATGCGGGCCAGAGAAAGGCTAAGGATTCTTGTTACGCATGGGGAAGGGATTAGGCACCCCCACGTGCCCGAGGAACTCGGTCTTTCTAGGTTTCCTACTTGCTAAATGGTCTATTGGGTGTGTGCTTGCCTATTTTGAATGCATATGCTAAAGATGACTGAAAAACATGCCAAATCAAAGATAAGAAAAGAATAAATGGAAAAATGATAATCCGAGGGACAAATGTAAGCATTGAGAATACTGCTTTACTGTACGCCCGTGGGCGATGAGGAAAATCGTGAAAATCAAGAAAACTCTCGGAAAGCGTCACGCAAATCAGTGGAAACTCGATGAAATCCGAGAAAATCAAATTAGGGAAAATAATCCTCATTCAGGACAATGTCGCATTGATAAGCCTGTTAATGTACACCCTCGGGCGATGAAAAGCCAAATCAAGTCAAAAACGCGAAAATAGGAAGAAATCCGAGAACGATGGAAAAACCAAGCTTGAAATGAGTTAGAAATGTGTGCACGATGCAAGGAAGAAAATACGAGAAAATATGGATGAAAAAGTGCAACAAAATGTGCAAAATGCATGCAATAGTGTAAAAAAGTGAATTCCAGGGGCTTTTGTGCAAAAATCCCAAATTCTAAATGAAAACTGAAATTCTGAAGCTAAATCACCAAAAATTTGAAGAAATCTGGGGGCAAATGTGCAAAACTTTGCATTTTTGGTCAAATTGAAAATTCCTAGGGGTCAAAATGCAATTTTGCCATTAAAACATGCATTTAATGCAATTCTATGGAAATTTAGGGTAAAATATGCAAGAAAAAGAGTCCATGTTTGAAAATAGAAAGTTTCAAGGGCTAACATGTAAATTTGTCCTAGAAAACATGCATTCAATGAAAATCAGTGAAATGCAGGGGCTAAAGTGCAATTTAGGTCACATTTGAGCAAATATTTAAATTCTTAGGGTTTAACTAGCAATTTTGACAGAGAAATATGCTTACAGAGTTATTTTAATGAAGCTCAGGGGTTTAAATGCAATTTAATCAGAGAAAAATGCATTTAGAATTATTTTCATGAAACTTAGGGTTTTAAATGCAATTTTTGAACATATTTGAGTGAATGTTTGAATATCCAAGGTTTAATTTGCAATTTTGACAGAGAAAATATGCATTCAGAACTATTTCAACAAAGTTCAGGGTTTTTTATGCAAAAATGCTGGACTTAAAATGTAAGAAAAGTAACTCTAGGGGTTTTCGTCAAACTTTTAAGCCTAGAAAACATTATTAAGAAAGCTCAGGGGGCACATTGCAATATTTTCAAATCAAACTTTATTGAAACGATTAAAAAAAATGCATGGACCTAATTATAAGAAAAAAGGACCTACGTGTAAGAAAAGAAGGACCTATCTGTAAGAGAACAAAAAGTTTAGAAGTTTTATTAAAATAAAACTTATTTTTTATTTTTTAAAAGAAAAAAAAATTGACGACAGCCGACGACGGACTCGACCGCCGACAACTGCCTGAGATGCCCCTCTGAAGAATCCAATAGCCTGATCGAAGATCAGAAAGCACAATGAGCAAGAGGAGAAGAGAAGAAAAGGATCTAGAGGTCTGGATCTAGGGTTCAACAGCTGGAATGGGCTGCCCGTCTCCCTCGCCGTCGTGGCACTCCGGTGATGACGTCGGAGAAGAAGGAGGCTGCTGGAGGGCCGCGGCGCGTCGCTCAGGGGTCCAGGAAGCTTGGAGGCGATGAGTGGAGCATTTGCCCTCTTCCAGAAGCAAGAATGGGACACTCCTCCCATCCTCGGACCTAGCTCGTCGTCGACACGATCCAACTCTGGTGAGCTCGACTACGGAGGCAATCCAAGGCTTGAGGCTTGGCTTCGATGGCTCTAGAGCGCTGGGAGCGCACCGTGGAGTGTTTCTGGATGCTTGAAGAGGTACAGCAGAGCTGGAGGCACGCGTTCAGTCACTGTGATCAATCTTCTTCCCCGGCGACAACGAAACGTCGCAACTCCGACGACTAGCTTCTAGATGCTCAGTGAGGTGTTGGAACGGCGCACCAGGGGCTGGAGAAGCAAGAGGGAGGTCTAGGAAGGAGGTTCGAGCACTCTGGGGCAAGGATCATGCCCTGGACTTGCACCCCCACCTAGGTCGCCAAAAAACGACGTCGACGAGGCCTGGGAACACGATTCCGACCAGAGGAGACCTCTGGCTCCATTGGAATCGATCAAGGGAGGTAGAGGGAGACCTAGGAGAGCATTCTGGACATGAATTAAAGTCAGTGGAGGGCATACCTGGACTGGCAGTGAGCTTGGCCGTCAGAGCTCACCGGAGGCCGCCAGAGTTCGCTAGAGATGGCTGGAAACTCTGATTTCTCTCCTCCACGAGCTTCCTCCTTGCTCCAGGATCACTCTGGTTGCTTTGATTGGGAGAAAAAGCTTTGGGAAGCTCTTCTCTCAAATTTTCAAAAAATCCCCTTTCTCACTTGTAAATGGGGCTATTTATAGGCTTCCAAATGGCTTGGTTGGTTGTTATGGCTAGAGTGGAAGGTGGTTAAGGTTGTTGGAGTGAAGTGGGAAGTTGTTAAGGTGGTTGGAGTGAAGTGGGAAGTGGTTAAGGTTGATGGAGTGAAGTGGGAAGTTGTTAAGGTGGTTGGAGTGAAGTGGGAAGTGGTTAAGGTTGATGGAGTGAAGTGGGAAGTTGTTAAGGTTGTTGGACTGAAGTGGGAAGTGGTTAAGGTTGTTGGGGTTTGACTTATGGTTTAGGGGTTGACTTAGGGTTAAGGTTTGGATTAGGATTTAACCTAGGTTTAAGGGTTTATTTAGGGTTTTATAGTTTGGATTAGGGTTTTGAATTTGGTTTAGGTCTTAACCTAGGGTTTAAGGTTTGGATTAGGGTTTAACCTAGGTTTTAGGGTTTTTAGGGTTTTTCTAGAGTTTTATGGTTTTGTTTAGTGTTTTAGGGTTTTCTAGAGTTTTATGGTTTTGTTTAGTTTTTTAGGGTTTTTCTAGAGTTTTATGGCTTTGTTTAGTTTTTTAGGGTTTTTCTAGAGTTTATGGTTTTGTTTAGTTTTTTAGGGTTTTTCTAGGGTTTTATGGTTTTGTTTAGTTTTTTAGGGTTTTATGATTTTGTTTGGGTTTTTAGGATTTTCCTAGGCTTTTTAAGGTTTTTGGGGGTATTTTAGGGTTTAGCTAGGTTTTTTTGGGTTTTGTTTGATTTTTTATAGTTTTGTTTGGTTTTTAATGTTTTTTTAGGGTCCTGTTAAGGTTTGGTCCATTTGCAAGCATATTGAGGTGTCTACACTAGGGTTGTGCTCTGCGGGTTGAGGTGTCTTGTGGCATGACGGGGAGGTATGATACTCCTACTGTCGTTGTGAACACTAAGACTCGGGTGTTTTCAAGTGTGGAGGTCTGACATTCCCTCCTGAGCACTGTGGGGAGGCATACCTTATGGTGGCCAGCGTGGATGGAACACGTACCCCGTAGCTAGTAACGTCCTGAGAGACAAGACTGCCTTCCTAGGGAGGAGTTGGCTTGTGAGGGTTCTTCAGGTGGGAGAATCGTGGGACGATGATCGTTCCTACAGAGGGTGGCTTCATCGTGGTAGTGCAGACACCGTGGTCGCTCCTCGGTGGACTACTTGTGGCTAGAGTTGGTTACCTGACGTCGGGCTTCCCGACTCACTGTGTGTGGTTTTGACCATTGAGGGCCTCATTTGTAGTTTTGGGCTAGTAGAACCCTAGTTGTTGTTTTGGTCGGTGTGAACCTGATTTGTGGGATTTTAAAGAAAATGATTGCAAAATGAATTTAAAAGAAAAATTAATATAGTTTTATTTTCTGCCGTTTTGTGGGGTGTGTGCTAATTGACTTTCGACACTCATGCTTGTTTTTGGTTTTTGAGTTATAGGTGCAAACATGCAGACAAGTTTTAGCATAGTGCATATAGTCCAGAGTCTCATGGCTACACACATAGGTTCCTGGTAGTTGATATTTTCTATTTAGCTTTTAATTTCCTATAATTTAATTTGTTTTAAATTGATATGGGAAATTTGAGGCGTGATAAACACCTAGAACAGTCAACCGAAACTAAGGATCGGTCGTCCGAAAATCCTTGCTTCGGTTGACCGAAATACCATTAGTCGACCAAAATCCCTTGAAATGGAAGATCGAACATTTTCGGTCTACCAAATTAGAGTCTCTGGTCGAATACTGACAAAAAAATGGTATGCCGATCCAAAATTGGCATACCAAAATTCCCGATTTCAGTAAACTTCTCCTATGGCCTACCCATTCGTTTGTCGAAATTGGGACCTCCAGCGGACCCAACAAACATATCACATAAATTATGAATAAAACATGGGGTATAGACCCTCATGTCTACTTCAAAACCCCTCAAACCTTTTACAAATCCTTTAAGCATGCAATCCACACAAAAATCACAAAGACATGAAGCTCATTATTCGGCTACTGTAGCATGCATTCAAAATTCGACTGTAAAACCACAAAATTTCACACAACCTAGCATAATCTCTACACATTCATGCCATTCAACACATTTCCATCATTCCTACTATTTTTTCATGATTTATCATGCATTTTTGCCATTTTTATGCCATTAGTCTATTTACTCAAGACCAAAGGAAAAGGAGGAAGGGCGAAGGTCGCGTACCTTGTTCAGCCCTTCGACGACCCTCCCACACTCCGACGAGCCTCCTTGTGCCCCAGCATGGCTTCTCCCATAGACAGCCTGTGTGTACAAGGCTCCTCTCCTCCGGCTCATGTGCCCCTCTCTTCGGCGCACACCCCTAGCCTCACACACTCTCTCTAGCTGGGGTTTTCTCTCACCTCGATCGTGCCCTCCCGTCACCTCTTCCGGCCCTCTTAAGCCTCTCCCTCCCGACCGCCTCCGCGAATCTCGCTAGTCTCCGCCCCACTAGATTGGGTGAGGAGGAGACGAGACAAGACGGCTACCATGTAGGGAGCACAGGCCGTGGAAGGGGAAAGGAGAAAGTGGAAAAGACAGGCATGCAGATCGAGGAGCACTGTGCTCAAGCTAATCAAGATCTAACCCAGGTCCCACACACATGACACCTCATTAGAAACACAATTAGGGACCAACATTCAGCCACACACACACACACACAACCATACCTAAATATCAAATTATCCATTAATAAACTATTTATACAATATTACAATTCATTACATAGTTTACAATTATATATGGATAATTTGGCCCAGGTGTCACACATCAGATTCAACAATAAGCGCATTCTTCTCAGCCAGCAACGGAAACCCTACAACAGAGACTGAAGTCATATCCTTTTTTCCTATTTTCTTTGTTATTTCTTTATTTGCATTGTCATCATGCATTCAGAAGGAAAGAAAAGAAAATCAAGAATCCAAAAGAAGAAAAATACAAAAAAATCAGAAAATGACAAAACTAAAAATACTTAGCATGCTAACAACTTTGCCCGATGACGAAAATAAGAAGGTTTGTCTACGTCAAATTGGACTACTCTTCCTTAGTTGGCACTACTCTGGTGACCATTTAGCAAGGGAGCCATCACCTATTAGAGCCGGACAAAGTGTCCAAACTTCGCAAGGTCCTTGCACCTCCAAGAGGGAGATAAAATGCTAGGGTGACTGAGTGTGTGAGCTAGGAAAAGAAAATTATTTTCACATGAGCGTAAAAGAAACTAGAAGATAGAAGGCAAAGACAGAAGTCAGCCCAAGAGCAATAGACATGTGGTGTAGCTCTACCCCCACCACATCTTGGAGAGGAGTCGGAGTTTGCGCTTGGCAAATCCACACCTTTGAAGGACTGGCCCTCCTTCCTGCAGCAAAAGCCTCTAGTCCAGACCAGGCTCCTTTTACCTCTAAGTCAGGCATAGAACGAAACCGTGTGCTTATGAAATCAGTGAACTCAAAAGAGCAAGTGTGGGACTCTTAAGAGTTTGGCATGGAGCGAAAACAAGGATGGAAGGAAAGAGGAGGAAGTGGGGGTTTAGGTTGCAACTAAAGGGCATGCTAGACTGCTGGAAGGGTGTGAGATTAATGTTGGCTAAGGCAAGGAACGACGCTTGCATGATAAAGGATTGTGTTCTAGCCTACTACTTGCTTAGCCATTATGGTCTAATTATTCTGTGTTGGGTTGTGCTATCGCTGGGCACTCCCCAGTAATGTCGATGGAACTTGACTGACTGTGGGGAGATTTGCTACCAATGCTGCTGATTCTACAAGTTTGTGTATCCTATGCACTAACAAGTGCCCTTGTTGTAGGTGTACCTTGACCAGAAAACAACTGAGATGCCCCTGGTTGAAGACGCTCAATGACACCCTGTAATGCGACACAATATGCAAGCAAAAAAGCTCTAGCAAGCAAAGTAATGATGATGATTATTAGGATGGATCCTATTAATGTAAGCAAGCAGGTTAGCTGAACAAAGATAATTATTATGGTTGGAGCAAGTATAAATGCTTTATTGACTAGATGTGATGATTTTATTTGTTTTTTTTTTTTGTTGGGTTGTTTTGTATTTTTGTTTGTTTGTTTTGTTTGCCCTCAGTTAGGTTGGAAAGCTGTATGCTTGTTGGAGAGGACACCCTTAAATCAACTATCCCTACAAAGATTCACAAGCTGTGAGTAGCTCTCGTGGGGCGAGTGGTGGCGCTCAAGTTCGCCGTGGGGTGGTGCGATGGACCGGGCTCCATACCAAACTCTCTCGAGTCCTGCACCTACTTTTTTGAGATCACTGACATTTCTTTTGCTCCCTTATAGACACATAACTTCACTCTATCCCAGGCTTGGAGGTAAAAGGCGTATAGTCTGGGCTGGGGACTTTTGCTGCTAAAGGGGGGCTAGTCCTTCGAAGGTGTGGGCTTTCCAAGCACATACTTTGGCTCCTCTCCAAGATATGATAGGGATAGAGCTACGATGCAGGGAGGGGACGATAGGCAAAACCTCGAGAGTCTAGGAATCACTCACCGTAGGAGTCTCGATACCCGACTCTAGACCGATAAAGGTCTTCCATTGTCCCGAAGCAGGAGGATCAAAATCCTTGAGCACGCTTGAGTGATGTGCAAGAGAGGAGGAAAGAGTAGCAGAAGAAGCAAGCATGGATGGAGGGACCAAAGTCGGGACACCCTCTGAAGTAGCTAGAAGAGACTCGATGATTTGCTAGACCATGGAAGACCGCAAGCAGGTGAGAATAGGGCTGCGACAAAAAGAAGAGACACGAACTGGAGCACAAGCTATGGTCGAAAGCGACACTAGCCTGAGGACAAAGGAAGAAAACTGTGGGAGGCAACCCATGATAGAGACGCTTGAGTTCCTGACCGAGGACCTAGCACAAGCTACCTCTAGCAGGCAGAAAAAAACAGATATCAAAACCTACAACAATGGACGGAATGCAAGTTATTAGGGTGGCATGCATGATATACGATATAAATGAATGTCCTAGAATGCGCTCTCTTACCATGCATGTCCCAAGTGGACCGTCCACCCGAGACTCACTCATGGGTTTTTGGGGTTTGACTCTGGTCAGAAAGTAGGTCCTCACTTCTAATCCTGGCCAAAGCTCAGGCTATGAGTGGGTGGAGCATTAGGAGCCTTGACCCTGCCAAAGCATGGGTTGTATCCTCTACTAACAACAACATGACTTTGGACAAGGGGGAATAGACCAACATCCCATTCGACGCAAATAGCAATAGAACGACAGACCGGAACTATCCTTCACAGACTATGGGTGGACACAGAAGAGGAGAGGATCCATGCTTCTAGAATGCTCATACATGTAATATGCTTTATTGACTTTTACTTGCGAGTTTTTTATTAAGCTGGATAGGGGAGTGAGTACATAGAAGTCTCTAGTTTTGCCTAAGCATCGTTTTATTGTTGTGGATTTTAAGTTAAGCCAGTAAGGGAAAGAAAACATGTCTCTACTTTCCCTAGGATGGGAAGTGCAAAAGGGGAAGAAAACACTGAGGCATGGCATGCAAGCAAACATACACCAGGCAAAAGGCATGATCATGGCATGTACATGTCTCGTGTTATCATGATGGTGAAAAGAGAAAACATCCATCACATCAAAAGATAGGCAACATGGCATGTGCATGAGTTGTGGCATAGCAAGTATGTAAAAGTAAGCACTCGACAAGCAAAAGGTATGTAATAGTAAGCATGTAATGATAAATGTAGGCATAATTGTGACAAGACAACAAATGCAAAGCAAGGACAACAACAAAAAAAGCCAAGCAAGTGAAAAGTGAAAAAGCGAAAGTCGAAGTCTTATGTCCCTATTGGAGTCGCTAGCTTATTATGATCATGTCGGTGAACAGGGACCCGCGAGTCTAGCCGCAAGTCCGGTATGAAAACCAGACTCGCAAACTGATAAGGTCACGACTGAAGATGGTGAATCCAAGGATACTTCAACTCAAAAATATCAAGGAAAAAGAGAAAAAGGATGGATAAGGAAAAAGGGAGTCGCCACCTAATCTTTTAAAACCCGAAAGACGAGGAAAATCAAATGCAAAAAAATGTGGGAAAAATATGCGAATGAATGCAAATAGATGCTAAATGAATGTGTGCATGCTCTGTACCTAATGGATGTGACATATTTGTCATGATGGACCAGAGAAAGGATAAGGACTCCTGTTACACATGGGAAATGTGTTAGGCACCCCCATACTCTCGAGAAATCAATCTTTCTTGGCTATTTACTCGCTTGTATGTTGCCAATGCAAATGATCATATATGCTTGCTAAGCCTAAGATGTCATGACGGCTACATGCTATGGCAATGCAAACATGATGAATGAGGCAAAAAACTATGAAAATTAATGCACAATAATGCTATGTGAATCCTGGACCGTCAATCAAAAGGAATCGACATAGTAAACATCATTGCCCTATGGATGAATGTGGAAGGCAAAAAACACAAGAAACTGATGCGATGCAGGTGATGGAAAAGAAAGAAACACACAAATTCGGATATGGAAGGAAAACAAGGGGGGATGTTGGAAAACTTGGAGAAAAAAAACATGCTATGCAAGCAAGGGCACATGGATTGCAGAAACTGTAACATTTGTGCCTGATTTTCCATTTAATATAAACCATGGGATTTCCTGTACTATTTGTATATGGTTTGTTAATGGTTAATTCAAGTCGTGTTTGTTGGCTGTGGTCTCTCCCTGTGTTTTTGTGCTCCTGGTTTTTCCCTTGTGGTGTGATTTCTTTGGCTTGTGGGTCTATTATGCAATTGGAACCCATGTTTGGGGGTGAGACCCACTTGGTTTTGAGCTTGGACCTGGTCAAGAGCCCAATCATGCCTGTGACCCCCCTTTCTTTTCCTCTCCACGCCCGTGACCTGTGATCGGTCCTCTCCTATGCGTATGGCCTAGCAGGAGGGTTGCTTGTCCCGTCCCCTCTGGAGTAGAGAGGCTGGCAGCTGACTGGTGGGATTCGAGGGATGGCAGGCGCGAAGGTGGCGTTAAAGGGAGGCGTGCAGTGCGTGGGTGAGGAGGAGAAACCAGAGAGAGAGGAAGAGAACGAGTGCGGAGGCTGAGGGGAGGCAGTGCACCGGAGGAGAGCGTGCGAGCGGGGGTAGGCCGGTGTCGTGCATCGCCGGAGCTCGAGCGCACGCAAGGCTCGTCGAAGCCAGGTACGCGTCCCCCTCCGTTTCCCATTCCTTGGTTGAGACATGTTTAGGTTAAGGGATAAATCATGGATAATGATGTTAAAATCATGTAAAAATAGGGAAATTGTTGAGAATGGGATGAATAATGTGTTTATGTTGATATCATGTTGATTCATGGGTGTTTCGTGGGTATTCTTGATGCATGCTACAGTGATGTCATATGAGTCTTATGCCTTTGTGAATTTCTATAGAACAACATGCTTAATGGTTTAATGTTTGGATTGGGAGGTTTTGAAGTAGACTTGGAGGTCTACACCCCATGTTTTACTTGTAATTTTTGTGGTGTTTTAGAGGGGTCCGCTCCTTACTCCCACTTTAGGGAGAAGAGACGACGGAGGCCGCGGAGGTTTTCTGCAATCGCAGAAAACGGTATGCCGAACTGGGTTCGGTATGCCGAAATGCTCCCAGGTGGTTCCCTGGACCACTGGTTCGGACAACTGGATGATATCGGTCGACCGTTCTGGCAGGGGACTGATAAAACTAACAGGGATTCGGAATACCGAAATATTTCAGTCAACCGAATCAAGGATTTTCAGTCGACCGGGACCCTATTCAGTATGCTGAATCAGGACCCAGGACTATATTGACAAATGCCTAGTTAAATGTTGATAAATTTGGATAAATGCATGATAAAGGCATGAGATGCATGGAAATGATTTATGAAATATTGCATGTGAACATGTTCTTTTAATGATGCTTTCCATGAATTGCGAAACATGATTTATGTGGATTAATGTGGACCCATGTGAGGGGTATTGGCATGGTACAATGACCATGAATGAATGATTGGGGTTCCTTTTGAAC
The DNA here is from genome assembly GCA_024699735.1 of Posidonia australis. Lineage (NCBI taxonomy): Eukaryota > Viridiplantae > Streptophyta > Magnoliopsida > Alismatales > Posidoniaceae > Posidonia > Posidonia australis. The sequence continues at coordinate 4,870 of JAMKQA010001842.1, read as the reverse complement.
CATAGATGATAATGTGACGCACAATGCGTGAGATTTATAAAGAGTTTTATGAATGAAAAGAACGGTTTTGTCAAATGTTTTGAAAAGAGAAATTGCATATGGTTTTAAAGAGATTTATGGAATTTGTAGGAACCACAGCTAGACCAGGGCTTGCCGACAGGGGTAGTGAGACCTCTAGAGATGTCGGGGACATGTCCTTGGTTGTGGTTGCCGAGTTTTTGGTCTAGGGTAGGAGCCTCGAGATTGTGTGGTGGTATTGTATGACCCAAAGTATGGTAGACCCGGACTACCCTCAGTGCCAGTGCTGGACGGGTCTGGTGTTAGAGTCCCCAGGTGCTCGGGCACCAGGGCGTCGTGAGGACGCACTCTGTGCTTGTACCAGTGAGGGTACATTTGAGGCTTCGGCCAGGGTGGTTGAACTCCAGCGCGGGGTAGTTCACCGCGGCACTGCAGTGTGGGTGTGGTGACATGGAATCCTCACCAGCTGCTTGTGGCCAGGGTGATGCGACCAGTTTTGAGATATGAGTTGTGGATTTGTGTGTTGGACTAGTTCCTAGCCCTGATTTGTAATAAATTGTGTTAATGGGTTAAATGATGTTTTCGGCTGGGAAACTAGATGAAATGGTTTGCTTTCCCTGAGTCGTGTATAAAGATTTATTAATGATCATGAGGTTTTGAAAGAAAAAGAAAAGAAAGTTTTGAGATGGCATCTTTTTCGAAGTTTTTTTTAACTACATGTGTGGGTTTTGGAAATTGTGGTTTTCTCGAGATTTTCTGGCAATGTTTCACGGGTTTTGCAGCTATTTTGGGGTGCGTACTGGGTGACATTCCTGTCACTCACGTGTGTTTTCCTTCTTCCTTTGTTTCAGGTGCTCAGGAGTAGGTGCAGTCTAGTCTGGTGCATCCCTTTCGAGCCACTTTTGCCGCACACAGGTCTGGGTGTTTAGTTTTATTTAATTCTATTATTTAGACTCTTTTAGCTATTTTTGGGTAGTCCTTGTACTATTGTGTAGCACAAGGGTGTTATAGAGTGGTATCAGAGCCTAGGTTCACTAAGTGCACCAGTTTAGGGTGTCCGGCATTGTGGCTTTAGTTAGACTGCTCGACATGCATAGGATCATAGCACCTGATTTGTTTGTTTGCTTGTGGTGGCAGCAAGATGCTGCCTGGAGGTCGAGGTAGAGGCAGGACTCCCGCAGATAGCTCTGGTGAGGAGCAGGACAGTGGTTGGGGAGGTCTTCAGCAGGAGCTGAGCCACATGATGTAGGGTTTTGCTCAGACTTTCGACAGGAACAACACAGATGGGACCAAGGCAGACCCCTGGCTTAAGCAGTTCCGCCGATTGAGCTTGCCGACTTTTGATGGCAAGGGCAAGCCAAAAGATTATGAGGCCTGGCTGCTCGAGGTTGAGAAGATCCTAGAGAGCATGGAATGTCCATCTGAGAAGTGGGTTCGTTTGGCTACCTTCCAGTGCAATGGAGACGCTGACTAGTGGTGGAGAGCTACCTGTCGTATTAAGTTCCCTAACGCTGACCTGTTGATGATATCGTGGGAGGATTTCAGAGAGGCCATCTACAAGAAGTACTTCCCAGTGTATGAACGTGATCGACTGGACAGGGAATTTAGAAACCTGAAGCAAGGTAGCATGACCGTAGTCGAATATGAGGCGGCCTTCACCAGATTGGAGCAGTTCTCATAGGCATTTGACACTAAGCAGCGCAGAGCTAAGAGGTTTGTGGAGGGATTGACTCCAGCACTCAGATCGAGTGTCTTAGGCTACGAGTACCCCACTTTGACTAGAGCAATGGAATTGGAGGCCCGTTATGAGGAGGACCGCAGGTTATTCTTGGAAGATCACCCCAAGGGTAAGGGGAAGGCATTTGCTCCACGGTCTTTCACTTCTGGGAGGCAGAGTTCAGGCAGTTCTGGGAGCTCTGGGAAGAAAAGGAAGGAGCGCATCCAGTCTGTTGCTGGGGCAGGAGCTGGATACAGTCAGGCTGGTTCGAGTAGTGGCCTAGAAAAGAAGAAATCCTGTTATATCTGTGGGCGCCTGGGGCATGTAGCAGCACAATGTTAACCATCGACAACGGAATCCCGAGAAGATGGTCTGCTACAACTGTGGAAAGTCTGGGCACATTCAGCGAAATTGTCCTAATCTTGCAAAGCCAACTGGGGACATGCCCCGTCAGCTAACAAAAAGGCGAGTGTTCTCCATATCTGCTCCTGATGCTAGGCCATCGGGGGAAGTAGTGGAGGGTAAGGAGTAGAGGCATGTTTGATTTGTAACCTTTCCCTTTTATGCACTGTTGTATCTGGTACTCTCCCTATGTGCTTGTTGTTGTTGTTTCTGTTGTTGTATTGTGTTGTTGTTGATGAATATTATGTGTTATCTAGGTTCCTTTCTTGTGGCTGACCGTATGGCTAGAATCCTGTTTGACTCGGGGAGTTCCTTTTCTTTTATCTCTGAGTCCTTTGCTGTGGAGGTTGGGGACTAACCAGCCAGATTGGCCTTCCATCTTGATGTGGTGACCCCTCTGGGAGAGCACAGCTTGGCATGGAAATATCTGCGGTCAGTCAGTGTGAAATTAGGGGACCAAGATTTTAGAGCCAGTCTGATTGTGATGGATATGCAGGAATACGACATCATCTTGGGGATGGACTGGTTGGCGCAGCATTCAGCCATTATTGACTGTGCCAAGAGGAGAGTCCTGGTCGAGTGTCTAGACCAGGGATGGTGTGCGGTGCAAGGAACCAGGCCCGGAGAACAGAAGAAGATGATTTCTGTAATGAAAGCCTACCGCCACTTATCTAGGGGATGTATGGGATATTTAGCAAATGTGACAGTGTCTTGTTCTCCAGTTCTGAGGGTGCAGGATATACCCGTGGTTCAGGAGTATCTCGATGTTTTTCCTGTGGACTTGCCTGGGATGCCGCCGCACCGGGAAATTGAGTTCCAGATCGACTTGGTGCCAAGATCTAGCTCTATTTCTATGGTTCCTTACTGGATGGCACTAGCAGAGTTGAGGGAGCTTAAGAATCAACTTCAGGAGTTGCTGGACAAAGGATTTATCAGACCGAGTGTGTCACCCTGGGGTGCACCGGTGTTGTTTGTGAAGAAGAAGGATGGTTCACTCCGCCTCTGTATTGATTATCGGATGCTGAATCAGATCACAATCAAGAATAAATATCCTCTACCTACGATTGATGATTTGTTTGATCAACTTCAGGGGGCTTCAATCTTCTCAAAGATTGACTTGAGATCGGAATATCACCAGCTACGAATCCAGAAAACTGAAGTGCAGAAGACAACTTTTCGTACCCATTATGGCCACTATGAGTTTTTGGTTATGCCATTTGGGTTGATGAATGCACCAGCTGCTTTCATGGACTTGATGAATAGGGTGTTCAGACCATACCTGGACCAATTTGTTGTGGTATTTGTTGATGACGTGCTGGTATATTCCCCTGATGCGCAGACTCACCAGACACACTTGAGAATGGTGTTAGAGACTTTGAGGCAACACCAACTGTATGTGAAGTTCTCTAAGTGTGAGTTTTGGCTGGAAGAGGTCACATTCCTTGGTCACATCATTTCAGGTGAGGGAATTAAAGTGGACCCAGCCAAGGTTGAGGCAGTTAGTAGTTGGGCCAGACCCAAGACCGTGACTGAGATCAGAAGCGTTTTAGGCTTGGCTGGATATTATAGAAGGTTCATACAGGATTTCTCCAAGATTGCAGCACCTTTGACCAGATTGACACAAAAGGAGGTTCCTTTCATTTGGGACTGGCAATGCGAGGAGGGCTTCAATGAGTTGAAGACTCGACTGGTCACATCTCCAGTTTTGACTCTACCTTCGGGGAGTGGAGGCTTTGCAGTGTATTGTGATGCTTGTGGGACAGGATTAGGATGTGTGCTAATGCAGCATGGATGGGTTGTGGCATATGCCTCACGTCAACTGAAGAACCACGAAAGGAACTATCCCACTCATGACTTGGAGATGGCTGTAGTGGTGTTTGCTCTGAAAATCTGGAGACATTACCTGTATGGTGAGCAGTTTGAGGTATTCACAGACCACCGGAGCTTAAGGTATATCTTCACTCAGAAGGATTTGAATCTGAGGCAGAGAAGATGGGTAGAATACCTCAAGGACTATGATTTTAGCCTATCCTACCATCCAGGGAAGGCTAATGTGGTCGCTGATGCCCTGAGTAGGCGCACTCACTTGATGTCCAGTTTGATGATCAAGGAGTGGTGTATGCTAGAGGATTTGGTTAGATGTAGACCGTTGCGGCAGTCTCAGGGACCCGCTGGAGCTTGGGTAGCAAACATGTTTGTTCGCCCAAGGTTACTGGGGACTATTGTAGCTGCTCAGCAATTGGACCCCTCAGCAGACTTGGGCTAAACAGGAGGCGAGAGGGGCGCCTCGTTTCTCTGTTGGTGCAGATGGGGGACTCAGGTATGATCTGCGCTTGTATGTGCCTCAGGTGGAGGATGTGAAACAAAGACTACTTGATGAAGCCCATCAATCCAAGTATTCAATTCATCCCGGGAGCACAAAGATGTACAGGGATCTGAAGAGAAATTTTTGGCGGCCTAGAATGAAGAGAGAGATAGCTGAGCATGTGATGAAGTGTGCAACCAGCCAAATGGTGAAGATTGAACACCAGAAGCCTGGGGGAATGTTGCAACCTCTAGATATTATGGTGTGGAAATGGGAGCATGTATCCATGGACTTTGTGACAAGACTGCCCAAGACCAGGAGAAAGAACGACACCATCTGGGTGATCGTGGATCGTCTCACAAAGTCAACACATTTCTTACCTATGAGGGTGAATCTCCCATTAGCTCAGTTGGCAGAGTTGTATGTGG
>JAMKQA010001838.1:0-23786 GCA_024699735.1 Posidonia australis | reverse complement strand
GGCTCAATCAAGGTTTAATGGGCCTAAATGGGCCTTCATGGGCCCAATTGGGTCCCCATGAACTAAAAGGCCTAGGTTAGGGTTTGAACTCAGCCAACAGACCCCTCCTGCAAGATTGGTAAAAACTGGGGTGTCTACACATTGCATTTACATTTCATGTATTTTTGATGCGAGATTTTTCTGAGTTTTACAGAATGATTCTACTACGTGCTTTTCCAGAGCGCATCATCTGATGTTTTGGCTTTGCGTGGTTTTCTGTTTTTCCCTCAGCATGTTTTACTGGCCCACCTAGACGCACATAGGTGGCGCACTAGTCTGGCGCACCTAACAGGCGCAGTGGCCTGTTTTCAGTAGCACACAGCATGTTTTTTCACATGTCTTTGCTTGCTTTCTCGACCCGATTTGCTTCTGGGTTTCCTTTGGTTTTCTTCCTTGATGCATTAGGAAGGCACACCTTTGTTTTCAGCAGTTTTCTTGCATTTTAGATTGCATTTAGGCATATAGAAAGCAAGGATGAAAACTCGCTCAAGATAGTAGATCTTTGATCTTATTATGCAATATTATTGCACCAACACTTGACCCGGCAGTCGAGCGATATTTCTGAGCATTAGGACACACCCCCATATATCATGCACCTATACATTAGACATCACACGCATTTGCAAGGCATGGCATATCGCCCTCGGGCGTACAACAAAAGGCTGCAAAGCCGATATTTCATAAGCAAAAGAGAAACCAATAGAAGACTGATTTATCGGGCGTACGAGGGTGCCTAACACCTTCCTCGTACGTAACAGGGATCCTTACCCGCATTTCTGGTTTGCGCAGCCCCTTTTATTTGTTTTGCATGATTTTTCATGTTATATGGTTTTCCTCATCTTCCATTTTAATAGACTAGGTGGCGACTCCTGCATTTTGCATTTTTTACATTTTTTTATTTTTGCCGTGGCTTTGCCGACTTTTGGCACACATATATTATTTATTTGTGGCCACCCCCGACAGCATGGTTACAAGTGTATAACTCATTTCTATGTCTTGATTTGAAGATGAGATAAAGGCAATTGAAGGAGATGAAGAATCAGTCACTATAATTAGCACAAGCAAGCGAAAATGCCCAAGTTCCTTGGTGAAGTGTATACGACATGAATCAAGGAAAAAGAATAAGAAGGAAGATCTTGCCTTTGTTGAATTACCTATGAGGAGAAAAGTGAAAAAGGAGGAGGAAAAGTGAAGCAAATTGTAGACACCCCGATTTTGAGGTGGCCAATAGATAAATTTTCCAGATGTTGCTTTGGATGTGGCAAACCTAATCCCATCAGCTAAACCGACCACAATCTTACAGCAGACCCGCAACCCAATTAGAAATCCAGACAGGTAGGGGAGAGCACCAATGTGGAGCACCTGATTGGAGCACCGAGCAGGAGCACTACAGTGGCACACCTAGCTGGAGCACTAAACAGGCGCACCTATCTCGCGCACCTACCTAGCACACCAAGCTGGCGCACAACCCCTTTTCAGGCTGCTGACTGCTGACTTTCCACCTCCCATGTCTGTAACCTTCACCAGCGAATATGCCATGGAATCTGTGCTAGGCTCTTCGTTTTCGAGGCTGCCTGCATTCCATGGGGGTTACCCTTGAAAAATCCTATATAAGGACTCCCATAGGCAGCCATTTGGGATGTTAGAAAAGGCCCTGATCAAGCTATCCAGCTCTCTTGGAGAACCTTAAGCAAGCCATCTCTTGATTCCAGCAACCCATTCTTGTGTTCTTGAGCATCCTCTTGCATTCTAAAGCATTTCCAGCCCTTCCAAAGCAACAAGGATCATATTATCTTGGGTTTTCTAAGAAGGAACATCTTGGACAAGGTAGGTCCCTCTCCTTCCTTTTATCTTTAATCTTAGTTCTTGCACCAAATAAAATATGCCTTGAGCTTCTTAAATAAATCTGAGTTTATGTTGTTTACATGAGAGTTTTTATGATAAGACGTTGGTTTCATATACAAGATACTCTACATGTAAGATCTATATGATAAAAATCTACATCATGTAATTCCTATGAGTGGTTTTTCTTCTCTGTTTCTTTATACAAGGATCCATGATTCATGCACGTACATGCTAGGGAATATGCAGGAAATCTAGTCTTTATACATTCATCTTTTACATATGGTTGTTAAGTTCACTCATTCATGTTTTATTATATCTTTTAGAACCCCATGCAATTATTTCCGCCATGAACCCATGATTTGATATGATTTGGAATTAAATGATAAAAGATATTCATTTGTTACTATTTCATCAAGTTTTAGTCTCTTATCATTTGTATAAACTAATCTGGGTTAAGAAAAATCACTTATCTCTGAAATCTGGACCAGATTCTGAACCAGACTGCAGTCTGATTCAGATTTTCTGAGGAGCACCATTCTGGTGCACCAGAGTGGCGCACCACACCAGAGCACCACTCTGGCACACCATTCTGGTGCACCAGACTGGTCAGAGAACAAATCACCCTCTTTTGCATCCCCATCTACATGGTTTCCCGGATGACTTTGAGTCTGATTCTTTTGGTGTTGATTCTCTGATATTTCATGATTTTGCATGCATGATTTCAGCCTCATATGATATTATTTTCTAAGTTGTTTTACACTTTGTATCTTTAGCCCATGGCTAAGTTCTGTTAGGCTGATTGCCCTTTACTCCAATATGAAGAATCTTATGCATCAGCCTATGATCCAGAAGACATGGTTGAACCTTGTTGCATTCATTTAGCATGAATAGGGTGTGATCTTGTGTAAGGCTATTAGCCCTTGAGCACAAGGTCCATAAATCTTCTCCTACTTGCATTTTTCTAGATTTATAAAGTATGTTTTCCGAGTTTGCAAAGGATTTTGCATCGCACAATTTTCTGAAACGCATTTATATGTGACATTGCATTGCATAGATTTCTGTATTTTCTTTGGCACATCTTTCTAGCCCCCACTAGAGCACCTAGGTGGCGCACCAGACTGGAGCACCAGTCTAGCGCACCTAACAGGCGCATCAGCTTGTTTTCAATAGCACACAGTAGCTTTCACATAGTTTTTAGCATGATTTCTTCCTGGATATATCAGGAAAACCCAACTCTATTTTCATTTTTTTTTTATGCATGGTAGATCACATTTTGCATATAGTAAAGCAAGGATGAAAATCACTCAATGTTGTTAGATCTTTTGATCATATCCGTGCATTATCCTTGCACCGGGGCTTGACCCATTACACAGGTGACATTTCTGAGCATTAGGACACACTCTACTACCCATGCACTCCTATTTAGCATAAGACACCAAGCATGGCATTGCATATTGCCCTCGGGCGTACAGAAAAGGCTGAAAAGTCGACATTTCATATAAGTAAACGAGAAACCCATAGAAAGACCGATTCTTCGGGCGCACGAGGGTGCCTAATAGCTTCCTTAGGCGTAACAGGGATCCTTGCCCATTTTTGGTTTGAGACCTTCTTTTCCATTGGCTTATTTGCATGATTTGAATGTTTTAAATGGTTTTCCTCATCTCCCATTTTCAATAGACTAGGTGGTGACTCTTGCACTTTATTTTTATTTTTACCGTGACTTTGCCGATCCTCGCGCATTTGGCCTTTCGCGCCAATCTCGAGGCTGTCGCCGGCATGGTTACACAAATGATAGACAATGTCATTTCCATCATTGGCAACTCAACGTCTATTAGCATTGGGGACAAGGATGATTAAATCACGACACATATATTAACAAGAAAGACTGGTGGTTTAGACATAATCATTGATGTAGATTTTCCCCCATTTAAGTGATGTAGAGAGTACTTTAGTAAGGTATCTCTAATTAAATATGACAAAGTTGGGATTGAGAGCTTCCAAGCGTTTCTAATTTCTTGGTATGTTAGGATTGCTACTGTTTCTTATTTATTACCTTATTAATTTGAATGTCATAGATGGATATTAATGTATTTACCCAATAGGAATATCATTTGGCGAGTTGATGAGGTAGATCTCTTGGGTGTGGATGTGCATGTCCTTCTCTTTTGCAAGTATTTGGGAGACCAGACCATCTAAGTCTGGATGAGAGCGCTTAAGAAAGAAATGCTCAAAGTTTCATGGGTGTGAATGTCATCTAAGACAAGATTGTTCCATGGACTTATCTTTTTGTTGGAATCACAATGAGCATACTTGTTATTAGATGAATTGTTGTTGTTTTTGTTATTATTTGCTCATCTTTCTTATATTTTATTTCACACACGTTTAGAGAAGTACAAGACAAACTTCTTGACTCAGAAATGTTCAAGGCTCATTAACAAAGACATCGAAGATACAAAAATCATGTTTTTGCCAATGAATTTGAAAGGCGAATGACATTGGCATCTTTAGGTAATTGATTATGTTGAAAGTATATTCTGCTACTATGACTCCTTCACTTCGTCATGGTCCTCCAATTTAATGATTGGACCTGCAAATAACTCAGAAAGGAAGAAGTGCAGATTGGTACATCGTTATGTACTTCCTTCTTTGTTAGTTAGTCTTTATGGATATATACTTAGTATAACATTGTTTTCTTCTTGTACAAGCTTGGTTTGGAGGGATGCAACTGGAGTTTCAGTTCGACAAGCCATAGACTAAGAAGTTCATGGATGTATCCAAAGAACGTGCCCATAGTAACCTTTCGATAGTGTTGCTTGTGGTGTCTATGTCTTTGCGTTCATTGATTATTTACTAGGAGTTTTGAAGATGAAGTTCACCCATGACAAACTCCAAGCAAAAAGAGGACAAATTTCAAGGAAGATCTTGACCGCAAAGCTGCATCCAATTTATCCTCCTGAACACAAAGATTTAGTTACATACTTCAACACCTACTCCAATTGACATTGTTGTTCAAGTTTAATTTAGACACATACTTCAACACCTACTCCAAGTGATGTTGTTTAAGTTTAACTTTACAACAATATTGCTAATTCATTTTGTTAACTTTAAGACAATGTGTAACGCCTCACATTTTCCACTATAATTTAAATAAATTAAATTACGGAAAAATTAAAGCTAAACAGTAAATATCTAACTACCAGGAACTTGTATGTGCGGCTAGGATTTGTCTTCAATATCACGATAGACACGTAGTTGATCGAATGAATGTTGCTTATCTCTAAACAAATATTTGTGTGCCTCCTCCTTACCCCACCATGCTCAGTGGTAGAGAATTTGTATGCCATACTCATCACATATGTCATTTTAAAAGTCAATTGTTCAATACAAAGGTCTTTACATTAGTTTATCACTTATGACAAAAGACACCTAATGTTTAGAGACTCTTGTATGGTCAAGTGTGCCAATACCTCATCCACATGAATGACTCTTTTTAAATTCCTTTATTTGGAAGACACCATAGCCTAGATCGCTACAAATTGCATGAACTTTCCAAGAACATCCTAATTTTGCACAACAAGCTGTAACTCATCTAAGATCATTCTTAACATATTTAAAATTGAAGTCTCAACAAATGACATAGTTGCACAACGCTTTTCAAAATGCAATAACATCAACAAACTCTTGACCAACATTTTCTAATTCCTTTTCCCAAAAATCAACAAGTTTTCTTTTCACATTTGAAGAGATATTTTTTACATGTGAAGAGCCACTTTCACCATTGCATACCACAAAATCCTGTTCTATTGGAGAACAACACACAATATAATATCGAGTTGATTGAATTATTGGAGATCTATTGGCATTAGCTTGTATGCTTTTATCAATAACAGATACTTTCAATAAGTCCATTAACTTCTCAACGACCATCTCAAATGTTAATTGTATCTCAAAATCTTAAGTTATCTCAACTCTTACTGAATCATTAGCCAATAGAACATAACTAAAGCCAATTGTGGAAGGAGTGAGACAATCCCAAGATTCACATGCAAATAAAATAAGATCATTAAATGATGAATCTTTCCTTAAATGAGTCATCTTCCTAATTGAATTGAATTCAAGTACAATAATAACATAATGTTTAGAATCCATTGCCAAACCTATCATGACCACAACTCAATCATAACACATATTCTCTAATTCAATGAAGAAAAGTATGAGAAAATCAATTTCACATAATAGACAACAACAAAACAAAGGTAAAAACAATAATATAACTTCAGAGGATATTAGTATTTCTTGGTGTAGTTTTAGTTATTCACTGATACTTTCGATTATTCACAATGATTGTCGAAGGAAACTATAGTTGTGGAGTATAGAACCCATCAACACCCTTCATTGAAAACACAATTAGGACTGAGACAATTCCAAGACTCACATGCAAATGAAAACTGTAATGACCCTGATCGTCACACACCTAACAAAATCACATAATCTTTATTTTTTTCACAACACAAATAAATCCAACTTTCTACTATAACATTAATAAATTATCAAAAAAAAACTACCCATGATCCTCGATGTGTGATTGATCAGTGACTCCTATATATACACTAGCAAATAAAACATCATCTAACCTACACCTGCAAGACACCAAAACAAAACACACGTGATTGACTACTAAAAGGTCACTCAACACACACCCACTAGGGAAATAAAACCAAGGCAATACAAGATGGAACCTAACTCTACAAAACAACAAGAAATAGAACCTCAATATGCTAGTAAAACACATAGGCATGATGCGCCACCACTATGCACAAAAATCCACCAAATCAAACCACATAGACATCCCATTATCAATGTCCCAAAAAACAACCAAAAACCTCAGAAAAACATGATACATCTTAACATAAAAGCATGTATCCAAAACTCTATAAATCTGTTGAAAACTCAACTCAACATAGAGCACTCAACTCGCTCTGAGTAATTAAAAAAGAATAGCCTGATCTTGCATCCTCAATGTACGTATCAGATAGTCAATAGTGCCTGAATACTCTATACAGCATACAGAACACCCCAACATGTTGTGTCACTCGGGCCCAAGTAATCGACACTGGCCACAAGTAACCATTGAACCGCACTACACTGCCATGGACGAACCACCCTACCAAGGAGTCCATCCATCCTAGGTCCCTCCTCTCTAAAGAACCCTCATAGCTGTCCACTCTAGGATGTCACCAAAAGTTAGTCTCACATGCACATTAAACTCTAGCCAACTCTCACAAGGTACACACTATCGACGTCCTCAATACTCGGACCACCTAGGGAAATTTAATCCCTGATCCTATCAGTACACAAGTCTCAATGCCTGGGCCATAGGTAGATAATGGGGCAAGTATAGACCCGCATCTCTTATTGTTCTACCCTTACCTCTCCTATCACCCACAATATAATGTAAAACTGGTAAGATAAACAGGTGAGTTGGTATAATCTTGTTTAAGCAAATGTTTTGAACATTTAATATTTAAATAAATAACTAAAATCACATTCTATTACTATATACATTATAAACTATTAAAACTTAAGAATTCATAGTTAAAACACCGTACTTGAATGTCCTATTACAAATTCAAATCAAAATTTCTAGACAAATATATAAAATATTATTCAGCATTTCTTATTTTTAAAAGAAAATTAAAATAAAGAAACAAAGTGATTAGAATAATGCGAGTAGAAAGGTAACTGGGTGATGGGTACGTAGTTACCCTTACCTGTAACTCATAAGAATATGGGTAAAATGGATAATAGGATAAAATTATTTCCACCCTTACCCATATAAAATAGAGTGAATAATGGGTAAATACTTTCCCCGTTTACAGGCCTACTTGACCATACTAGTACTCAACTTGGAACCTCAACCTAAGTCTCGCACATGACCCTCTAGAGATATCAATCGTCCCTGATCTATCAGTACAATCCTCTGACACTCTTAGCTCCCGGATCTCGATCGCAATCTTCTTGGTCCATAAACCTCAACTTTGGCCTTTCGATCTTCATAAATAGGAAACAATGGAAATATTTTCTAAAAGCATTCTCAATATTTTTTCGAATCATTTCAAAAACCATTTTAAACTCATATTAATTATTGGTTCAAAACACAATTTATAAATAGACCATAGTCTCACTATTAAACCAAAACCATGAGGGGATACTACACTTATGTCCTGCGCCTATAAGCCACACTGGTCATGTGTGCTCTAAGAGTGAAAACAAGGCATAAAAAATGCTAGAAGCATTTGCCCAAAGAATCCAACACACTATTTAGAAAAATGCGTATAATATATCAAAATGAACAATACGAAATCCTTTAACATTTGCAATTAAAAACACAAGATTTCAACTTAAGGAACCCAAGATATCCTCGTAAAATGAAGGCATGCTCAAAACTGAAAATCACAGAAACTAGAAACTGCAAGTTTTCTGAACATGGCACTTCTAAGGACTCAAACCAAACCACAAATACTTGGAACTCATACTAATCTAGGCTTCCAAAGTCTTCTTTACAATGAAATAAATTCATCATTTTCTAACTCATAGGGTTCTAGTTTTAACCCAATCAAGACACTAGTGTACATCTGCAATGCACAGATACAATAGGGAATCTACTAGAAATATCAAATTACGCACCACTAATTATAACTTATAAAATCTGACACAATATACCAATTTAAAGATCTAGAAGTCTTCTTTCTAAAACATCTAGAAACATTAAATCGCAACCTACAAAGCTTAAGTGATCACCAAATCAAGTAATGGAGGTCAAATTAGAGATCTAAGTAGTAAGGACATTATGCTACTGGATTTCTAATATTTGAGGCCATAAAATAATCCATAAATTTTTGCACAATATATCCATTTAAAGACCTTGAAGTATTATTTCCAATGCACTTTATTTCAATGAAATACAACATGTAGTAGTCAAGTTATTATCAAAATGAGACACAAAGATCATTTTAGAAATCAAAACATAATAGAAAATTTGTTACTCCAATTCATACATTTATGATATTAATTGCATCCAAAAAACTTTATAAAATACATCAAATTAAAGATGTTGAAATTATCTTTCTAACAAGACTAAAATACATCAAATTAAAGATGTTGAAATTATCTTTCTAACAAGACTAATTTCATAAGATTCAGATCACCAAGGCTCAAGTTATGTCTCATACAAGGCATTAGGATCAATCTGGACAACTAATGACGACAAGATCATAAAGGCATCCACACTTTGAAGGCATCAATAGTTTCATAAATATTGATAATATAAACCAATTTTAAGATTTTTAAGTCCTCTTACTAATCCAATAGATTTCATGGAAATCCAACATACAAAGTTCAAACTATAGGCCAAAATACCACCAAGTATCAAGAAGCAAGCAGAACCCACATGTTATTGAAAATCACACATTCAAAGCTCCATACCAATCCAAAATTATTCACGTAATACACTAAATTAAAGATATTGAAATCATTTATCCAACACATCGAAGATCTCAGAAATCTAATATCATAATCTTAAGATATGATCAAATGAAGGCAGCAAGGTTGTATAGCAAAATGTGATGATAGAAGCTTGAAAACTCAAATCTGCTACTAAAATTCTTCCACACAAATTGACACAAAGTCCAAAAAAATCTATATAATATACCAAAATATAGGTTAAAAATTGAAGTTATCTACCATATCCAATGGAAAATTCTGGATTTCAATATTTAGAACTCAAGATATCAATTAAACAAGCTAGCATGCTCTCATAGCAAATAGTACAACTGCAAGCACAACCACCTCTATTAAAGTTCAATTAAGTTTGTAAAAGTTTCAATAAATGCTATGAATCAATGACATAGCTCATGCACCAACACTTTTGCAACTCTAACTACAATAAAAATCCATCAATGAAGCGTGTACATTGATGGTGTGCTCCTCCCTTCGATGAGTTGCAACGAGTAACTGCAAATCCACCTCGTCTAGCACCTCCCCATGCCTTCTCCATTGACCTCTTCTCCTTCCCTCATGATCCTCGAAGCTCCTAGTGCCTCCACAAACTACCAGCACCAAGATTAGCCCCATGCATGTGAGAAAAACGAAGAGAGAAGTAAGGAAAGCAAGGATTCTCACCATGCACACCCACACACTCTCTCTAGGATGACTCCTTCAGTGAAACATTAGACGACGACCACTGCAGCACCCTTCATAACCTCTTTTCACTCTCCTCTCACACTTGTATGGGCTAAAAAGGGAAAAACAAGGCCCACTTCTCCTCCCAAGCTCCCTCTCTTATTCTAGTTCTCTCCCTTCTTCTTCTTCTTCTTCTTCTTCTTCTTTCTTGCAGTCCATGGCCAACCTTCTCCTTCCTCTTCTCTTCCTTTCTCTTTTTCAATCTCCCTCTTTTCTCTTCATGGGTGGGAGCCAACTCCGCCATCCTTATGTATATATACATCTCTTATCTTATTTAATTTATTTGTCCCACTTTAAATATCAACCACACATATTACGCTCCCACTTTTCAATGCCAATTCAAATGCATATCACATGTATGATTCAATTTCAACCACACACTTGAATTAAGTTGCGCCACAACCACTTCAATAAAATATCCACTTTACTTAACCATTTTAAATGTCCAATGATTTCAAAATTCATTAACATCAACACATGATTTATATAATCACTTTTATTAACTATCAAAATATTAATCAAGTTCAATAATCAATTTAATAAAATTCAATCTCACGCTTCAATAATAAACCAATTTAAAGAAATCCACATAATCTACCCAATAAATTATGTTCAAACCATACTCAAAAGCAATAATGGGCATGAATCCAAAATTAATCATCATTATTACAAATGACTCTAAGAAGCAAGGTCCACGGTGTTACAAAACAAGATCATTGAATGATGAATTTTTCATCAAATGAGTCATCTTCCTAATTGAATTGAATTCTAATGTAAGAATAACATAATGTTTAGAATCTATTACTAAACCTATCATGATCAAAAGTTAATTATAACATAGATTCTCTTGTTCAACGAAGAAAAGCATGAAAAAATCAATTTCACATAATAGACAACAAAACAGAGGCAAAAACAACAATATATCTTTAATGGATATTAATATTTCTTGGTGTAGTTTTAGTTATTCACCGATACTTTCAGTTATTCATAATGATTATCAAAGGAACCTACAATTCTGGAGCATAGAACCCATCATCCTGCTTTGGCAAAATTGTTGAAACAGAATTGTAGATGGGTTCTAATGTGTTTGAGCATGAAATCCACCTTGGTAGCTATCAAACAATCCTAAATCCATCACAGTTAAAACACAATAGAATCCATCAACTATAATCTTCTAAAATAGCTCAAACACATTAGAATAGCTGTAGCAACTTCTCCAAATGCAAAATACACAACAAAAAACTTGCCTTTAGCTTGATCGGAGTGAGACGTCCAATCAATTCAATGTGTAATGAAGACGTCGAGAGAACCACGGGGGCACCTTAAATCTTCATGTATATGGTCATTGAGATCCTTCTAGAACTTTTGGGATGGATTTAGGATTGTTTGATAGCCACCAAAGTGAATTTCATGGAGAAGTGATGGTCAACAGCGGAATTAAGGGAGATCAAGATAACCACGGGAGTGCCTCAAAACTTTAGGTATATAGTTGTGGAGGTTTCACTGGAACTTTTAGAATAGATTTAGAATTGTTTGATAGCCACCAAGATGGTTGTCGTGGAGGAGGAATGACCAGCAGTAGATTTGAGAATTTAAAGGATCTTGAGAAGAGATGATGACAAGAGTTGTAAATTAAATGAAAATTTTGTCCTATTGTTAGTGTAAGACCTAAACTTAAAGCTGATTTGTCAAAGTCTTTATCCTCAAAGAGAGACCTCACTTGGGACTCTAATATAAATCAACAACATATCAACAGGAGAGTCCTGCAAACATGAAACAGGCAGCACCATGGAAGCACAAGACAGTGCACACAAGCATAAACCAACATATCAAAGCAATAAACTAGCAACTGCAACAAAGCAGTGCACGCAAGCATAAACCAACAGGAGAGTCCTGCAAACTTGAAACAGGCAGTACCAACAGGAGAGTTCATTGCTAGCATCTGCAGTCGGCTCAGCCTCGGCCTGAGCAGTGGCGACCTCGGGGGGGGGGGGGACTGAGGTCCTTGAAAGGCGACAGTGGAATGGTGGCCGGCCTGCAGGCAACCTTCAGCTTCTTAATGCCTACAGAAGACATATGTAGAGCCATTTGCAGTGTTGTTCTTGAAGTACACTGCCCACCCCAAAGCAGTAGAAATAGAATCATCGATCAAAGCATTACTCCAACTACAGTTAGTAGAGTGGGTAAGTCTTGCAGAGATCAGTTAAGATCTAGGTTAAAGCAGGAATCTGAATTGGTGAGTAATCTATGAGTCATGTGGGTCAAACTGCCATTTTCGCTTTTCGCAAGGGCGAAGAGATTTAGGAAAAAGATCTTTCATGGCATTCCAATTACTCCACGTATTCTGCCAGAAGGTGATAAGTTTCCCATTGCCAATCTGAAGGAGCAACTGGTGTTGGAAAATGGGAAGAGTCACTTAATGGTGATCCAAAAAGAGGGAGCCCTAGAGTTGGATTTGTTTAAGAGGCCTTTTAGGGACCTATAATTCATGGAAATCTTACGTAGATATGTGCAAGTGGACCACATTAATGATCCAGAGGGAAAATGACAGATGAAGAGAAATCGAAATCGAAAACATAGAAAAATAAGAATCGTCACTTAGTCTATTAAAACATGAGAAGATTAAAAAAGCTACGGTAAAAAGAAAGAAAAACAAAAGAAGACTCTAAGAAAACAATGGACAAGGTGCAAGCAAAAGATAATGGATTTTTTGTTCCTACCTTGTTGAAGACTCATAATGGATTTTTTGTTCCTCTCTATGTGCTTCCCAGTCGGACTGCGATGATGAAGCTCTGGATGATGCTTCCTGCTTGAGGTGCTCGCTCATTGTATTTCGGATTAATTGATGATGGTCCGGTAGTTTGGCTTGCAGTGGTGATGTGTGTTGGTGGTGGTGGGTGTAGATACCTTATTTTAATGTTTTGGCATTTCATGGAAGACTTTTGGTTTCGATCACCTTTAGATCCGTGATTAAATTCATTCCACTCTCATTTTCCCTTAACACTCGAACACATCAATCAGATTGTACTATCAAACCACTTTGTGAGCCTTCATGATTATTAGGATATTTTTGTTGTTTTAAAACTAGCTCGTGAAATACCCATCTTATTTCTTTGAATATCTTGGAAATATCATTATAATAAAGTACTTAAATGATCTCTAAATTTGTTGAGATTTTGTAGGTAGTTTCCTTACATCTTATACTTCAATCTTGGAAAGTTTTGTTTTATTTAGACTAAGTGACTATTGGACGCAATTGTAGACACCTCGATTTTGAAATCACTTGGCAGCAGACTCTTCTAGAAAGATGCGCTGGTTGCGACCACCAAAACCCTGATTTTCAAACCAAAAACCTAGCTCCACCAAAACCCTCAAGCCCACACAAGCCCAGTCAGGCCCACACTAGTCCACTCTAACCTAATTAAAGCAAAAAACAATAATTAAGAATTAAAACCAAACAAAAGTCATTTAAAACACTTAAAATCCAAATTAATCAAATAGAAAACCCAATTAAAGTCAAAATTAAATAAAATCTGATTAATCAAGTGAAAACCCTAATTAATCAAATAAAAACCCTAATTGAAGTCAAAATCCATTCAAACCATTTAAAATCCAAATTAAACCGTAATCAAGTAAAACTTAATAAAATCCATTAAAATTTGAAGCTAATTAAAAAGAAACCCTAATCCAAAATCAAGCAAAATCAATGAAGTAAAAATCTAAGTCAAAACCATAATAAAAATCAATTAAACTAAAATTTAAACTAAATCTCTGATTAAGACAAGTAAAAAACTGATTAAATCTAAATTAAAACTCAAACACAACTTTAATCCACTTAAATTCAAAAAAATCCTAATTAATTAAACCCAAAACCCTAATTAAAGTCTAAAACCCCTAAATTAAAATCCAAAACCCTAATTAAACCAAAAACCGTAATTTAAACACAAAAACCCTAATTAAACCAAAAACACTAATTAAAACACAAAAACCCTAATTAAACCAAAAAACCTAATTAAACTCAAAATCCTAATTAAAATTCAAAACCCTAAAATTAAAATAATTAAAGTCCTGAAAACCCTAAAATAATTAAAACCCTAATTTAAAACCAATTAATTAAACCCTAAGTTACAAAATCAAAAATTTAACTCAAATTACAAAACCCAAATTAAAACCTAAAATTAAAACCCTAAAATCCCTAGAAAATCCCAAAACAAAAATAAAACAAAAAAACCCTAAAACCAAGCCCAAATCGCAGGCCCAGTAAGCCCATGCACCCTTTCAATCACAAACCTTATAAAGCTAGAAAAATAATTCCGACGACCCCGACATCTCCAACGCCTTTTCCAACGATCACTCCTGAGATCTCCAGCCCTCAATCCTCCTCTCGCGTGATCTATGGACCTTCCTCCTCCGTCATGCTCCCAATCCAATGACAGCCAGGTCTTGCGGGGGAAGATCAACGGTGTAGGAGAGCTCTGTCGGAGATTAAAAGGTCTTCCACTGCTGATAGTCGGAGGACCCGTCTAAAAAACACGCTCCAGCCCATGAAAGCCCTCCCCCAGACTCAAACCACCAGAGGTCTTGCACATTCCCCACGTCTAGACCTCCTCCTCCATTCTCTTTTCGCAACCCAGAATCCCAGCCACCGTTGTCGGAGCATCAACCCCGAGAAGCGCCGTCGAGCTTCACCGAGGAGGCACATCTTCCAGTCAGGTAATTCTCTAATCTTGTTCACTTTTTTTTTCATTGTCTTAGGTCCCTTAGTTCCTATAAGTCCATTGAGTCGCGTTTCGACGGAGACACACCCCTTGTATGCCGTTGACCACCCTCCGGTGATGGATTCTCTGTCACCAATGAGGCCTCAGGCCTCTTGATTCCTAGCAAGGCTCCATGGGCCTTTCCTTCTTCTCTTCCCCCATCCTCCTCCTTCTCCCTGAGTCCCTATCACTTAGGAGAGGGCCTTCCAGCACCTGAGGACATCGTCGTTGCCCCCCTGCCGACCGCCTCTGCCGTGGATTCTCCTGGGATGCTCCAGGCACGCCAGCTCCAGACCACCACCACCGAAAGCTCCCCATGACCCTCCGAAGATCCTCTAGTCTCCGCTGGACCGCCTATGCCGCTACAACACCTCCTCAACGTCAACAGTCCATCCCGCAGGAGCCCGCAAAGGGGGAAGCAACCTCAGGCCGTTTCAGCCCCATCCGCAACTCCTTGGAGCCTCGCCGTGCTGCCCCGGGGCTTCTCTGATGGCCGCCGCCCAAGGCCACCGCCCCTGGAGGCCCTCCAATGGGAGCCCCAATGATTGGAGAAGAACACCGATAGGGGGGATCGACGGCACGCTCCCGCCATTGGGAGTCTGATCCTCACCATTGGATTTCTCCCCCGCCTCCTCCTCCAACTTCTCTGATCGCCGATCAGTTCCTGGGAAAGCTCTGATAAGCCTCCCAGGCCGTCGTCGTCGTTGATCTTCAAATCGTCAGTGGTAACTATTAGTTTTTTTTAGGTTTTCATTTAAAGCCCCTATTAGTTTTAAAATGTTACAAGTACGTCCTAGAATTTTGTGCCCTAGCACCTAAGCTTTTAATTAAAATTTCATTTCTTTAGTTTTACCGTAAATATTGCATTTTTTTACCCTATTTCATTTTAATTTCAGTTTCAGTTCTATGATATATGTTTTCTCACGATTAAATCCATACATTCATGTTTTTTTTGCAACTAAGTCCTAGGAATTTATTCTTTGATCCCTGAATTCTCCTTTTTATAAAATTACATTGTAAATATTGCACATTTTATCCAATTTAATTTTTAATACCATTCTCAGTTCTATTCATGCATGTTTTATCACACTTAAGTCCCTAAGATCATGATTTCTTTGCATTTAGGTCCTGAGTTTTTGTACTAAACCTCCAGAACTTTTAAAAATGAGTTTTCCTTTGTGAAATTTGCATCTTGACCCTAAAAAATCTCATAATTGCATTGTTCAACACAAAAGTCTAGTTTTCATCACCTTTAAGCCCTATATTTTGCATGCAACCCCCTGAGTTCTTAATAAACAAACCCAGGACATAGAAAATTTGCATCCAGACCCTTAAATTAATTTTAAATCCATCATTTAGGGTTTTAATTGTTCCTCACATATTTTAGATATTTTCCACTTATTGCATTTCGTATTTTGCATTTAATCATGGATTTCCTTTAAAGATCATGTTTGCATTGTAAATGGATCTCTAGTTTCA
The DNA here is from genome assembly GCA_024699735.1 of Posidonia australis. Classification (NCBI taxonomy): domain Eukaryota; kingdom Viridiplantae; phylum Streptophyta; class Magnoliopsida; order Alismatales; family Posidoniaceae; genus Posidonia; species Posidonia australis. The sequence continues at coordinate 7,425 of JAMKQA010001838.1, read as the reverse complement.
TATTTTAATCACATTTTCACTTATGTGTGAATTTTGCACTTTCGATCCTAAGTTTTTAGAAAATTACTAAGGTGCAATTTTCACACATCTCAGTGCCACATTGTCATTCAATTCATCATGTGCACACTAGGGCAAAGGCCATTGAATATGTTTTAATCATAATTTTTCCCTTTTTTTCGTGAATTTTGCATTTTAGTCTCTAGTCTTGTCCTTTACTATGTTTACATCATTTTATTATTTTTAAAACCTTGTCCTTTGTATGTTTTCTTGCCAGTAACATTTTCTGGACATTTCGATATATCCTAGACTAGGCATCATCCTCACACATATACTCATCACATTCGGCCATTGAAATGACCAAATTGCCCCCGTGCCATCAATCCATACACGTGCATGTTAGTTCTTGCATTAAGTCATGCATAACCTTGCTCTAAGTCATTCCTGTGACATCTGGGCCTGATTATCCATTTTAATTATAAACCATGTAATTGATTGTGATGTTGCTTAAATGGTTTATTAATGGATAATCTGTTGATTTTGGATGTGTGAGCTTGTGGTTGGCTTTCTGTGCACCTGTTTGTGATCTAGAACCAATGTGGAGTCCAATTTGAGGATGCACAGTTGCCTCGATTTACGTGCCCGATCTTTCCTCTTTTCTTTCTTTCTTTTTCTCCTTCTCGCACTCACGAGCTCACCACACACCCGTCTTCTTCCCCTTCACCCTACTCAGCCCGTGCCACCACCATCCAGTGACCCGTGCCTCGCCGTCATCTCTGATGCGATGGGCGGCTAGCGTGATGCGAGAGGAGGAGGGAATAAGAGAGGTAGAGGCGAGTGGAAGAGGGTGAGCTGCGCCGCAAGGAGGAAGAGGGAGAGGAAGAACGATGTGCGCGCAACCAAGGAAGAGGAAGTGGCCATTCGTGTGGTCGGCTGGCGGGAGAGGCTTCGCCGAGGCATGAGAAGGCTTACCGGAGTGGGGGTAAGGTCGCCGAAGGGCTGAGCCAGGTATGCGTCCACTTCCCTTTTCCTTGCTTGTTGTTTCCTTAACAATGGATTAATTGCATGGAAATTGAGATAAATGCATGAAAAATTGTGGAAAAATCGTAAAATGATTGGAATGTGATATATAGCATGAGAATATAGATATCATGCGGTTAGGATTGGTATTTGTGTGGGAAATGCAATTTTGGGGTTGAAGGCTATAGTAGCCGTTCTTGAGCCCCTTCCCCTTGTGATTTTCGTATGAAATGTGTGGTAGATGAAATCATGAATGGATTGGGGGGTTTTGAAGTAGACTTAAGAGTCTACACCCCATGATTTACTCGTAATTTTTGATGTGTGTTTGGGGGGTCCGATTGAGACTCCCACCTTAGCTCTAATGAGAGAGGCATGCAAAACGACTCTATCCCTATCACATAACTTGGAGAGGAGTTAAAGCATACACCTACCAAGCTCATATTTTCAAAGGGACTAGCCACCCCTTAAGTTAAACTGAAAGAGCAGCTACCCCTTAGCCTAGGTGTTTATTACCTCCAAGCAGGGATAAGGTTGGTCAGCATGTCTTTGAGGGAGTAAAAAAAAAATGAATTTTTGAAAAAAGTAGGTATAGGGCCCTAGGAGTTTGGCATGGAACCCATTTTATCCTGAAAGCCCATTGGTTGAGTGAGAGCCACCATAAACCTAGGGATCCAGGTAGCACCAAGTGAGTTGAAGACATTCTAGTTCCTTGTAGCAGGCAATGAAGGCTTCCTCGGCATTGAGGGCATATCTTCTATGCACCATGTATAAATCTTACTTCCTTCTTATGAGTCTTGCATAAATCACTTGGCATTCAGCATTTTTGATCGCACCACTTGTGCACTTTGCGTTGCTTTGCAAAGCGTTTGCCATTGTTCCAACTAGGGGCATGCTAGCTGCCTTTTGAGTCGGAATATTGGCAAAAAAGGGATCTTCAACCAAGGGCATGTTAACTTCTCTTTAGTTGGAAATAGGTCTTTGACTAGGGGCATGCTAGCTGCCTTTCTAAGTCAAGAAGATCATGGGGACAGTACTACTTTTGGGAGCATGAAAATGAGACTTCTCGCAAGCACTTTGGGATAAGCCTGTCAGTTGACGCAAGATAGAAGCATAGCTGTCATGGCAATGGTAATAGCCCGTAGATCCGTCAAACGTCCTCCATGATAGGGGCGCTAGTTCACTTCAACCTTGGCAATATCCAACCACAAGGAGGATATGCTTCAAACCCGTAGTTGCTCATGATCCTCGGTAGTTAATGCACCAATCCATGTTTGCTGAACATCAGAATAGTGCTTGGGTGTCACCATGGCTAGATTTCCCTACATGGCATATGAGTTGGCAGTTATGGCAGTTACCCGGTGGGCCCCATCACATATCAGCAATGCAAACAGTTTCATTTCCAAGGTCAAAAGTGCAAAATTGCCACGAAAATTGCATTTTTGCCCTCAGCATTTCGCAGCTTGCATTTAAAGACGAACTGCAAAGTGTCAGGAAAATAAGCATACAGCCTTCCAAAAATTCACCAGTGGGGTAATTTGTAGAAAACCCCCTGACATTGTGAAGTTTGCATAATAGCCCACGTAAGGTGCGACAAATCATATTTGAGCAGAAACTTGCAAGCATGCAACGGAATTTCAAATATCATAGCACAGCGGTAGTACAACCATCAGAAGTTAGCGATATCAGGCTAGTTTGCAAAAAAGCCCCCCTAATTTTGCAAAATTGCGAATATGCCCTAACTTTTTGCGAAACTCACAAACAAAGCCAATTGAGATCAAAACTCCAACAAGGTTCTTTCAGAGGATATTGCACAAGCATCACACCAAGAATGCAGGTTTCCGTGCCATGGAAACTGCAGCAAGCAATCGCGGTTTTGCCCTCCAGAGTGCAATCAGAACCAACATCCTTCCTAGGGGACAATTTAGGGATTATCGCTTTCTTTTTTTTCGGATTCTCGTTCCAGGCGGATGAGATCCTTCTATCTCATCCTTTTCTGGATTCTCGCGGGTGCGAAATCCTTTTCCTTGGCTTCTGACTGGGCGGTTAGAGTCGACATTTGACCAGGCAGTCAAGGTCCTTATCTTTTTCCCTTGGATTCTAGCGGACGCGAAATCCTTTTCCTTGGCTTTCGATCGGGCGGTCAAAGTCGACCTTTGACCGGGCAGTCGAGGTCATCTCCTTTGCTTTTTTCGGATTCTCGCAAGCACAAGATCCTTTTCCTTGGCTTTTAATCGGGCAGACAAAGTCGACCTTCGGCCGGACGGTCGAAGTCATTTCCTTTTTTTTTCGGATTTTCGCGGGCGCAAAATTCTTTTGCTTGACCTTTGACCGAGCAGTCAAGATCATTTCCTTTGCTTTTTTCGGATTTTCGAGGGCGCGAAATCCTTTTGCTTGACCATTGACCGGGCAGTCAAGGTCATTTCCTTTACTTTTTTCGGATTCTCGCCGGCGCGAAATCCTTTTGCTTGACCTTTTGACCGAGCGGTCAAGGTCATTTTCTTTGCTTTTTTCGGATTCTCGCGGACATGAAATCCTTTTGCTTGACCTTTGACCGGGCGGTCAAGGTTATTTCCTTTTTTTTTTCGGATTCTCACGGGTGCGGAATCCTTTTGCTTGACTTTTGACCGGGCGGTCTGAGTTGACCTTCGATCGGGCGGTCGAGGTCATTTCCTTTCTTTTTTTGGATTCTCGCGGGCGCGAAATCCTTTTCCTTGGCTTCTGACCGGGCGGTCAGAGTCAACCTTTGACCGAGCGGTCAAGGTCATTTCGTTTCCTTTTTTTCCTTGGATTCTCACAGGCACAAAATCCTTTTCCTTGGCTTCTGACCGGGCAGTCAGAGTCGACCTTTGACCGGGCAGTCAAGGTCATTTCTTTTCCTTTTTTTCCCTTCGATTCTTACAGGCGCGAAATCCTTTTCCTTGGCTTTTGACCGGACGGTCGAGGTCATTTCTTTTCCTTTTTTCCTTAGATTCTCATGGGCGCAAAATCCTTTTCCTTGGCTTCTAACCGAGGGATCAAAGTCGACCTTTGATCGGGCGGTTAAGGTCATTTCTTCTCCTTTTTCTTCCTTGGATTCTCATAGGCGCGAAATCTTTTTCCTTGGCTTTTGACCCGACTGTCAAAGTCAACCTTTGACCGAGCGGTCAAGGTCATTTCTTTTCCTTTTTTCCCTTGGATTCTCGCAGACGCGAGATCCATTTCCTTGGCTTTTGACCGGGCGGTCAAAGTTAACCTTCGACTAGGTGGTCGAGGTCATTTCCTTTCCTTTTTTGGATTCTCGCCAGCACGAAATCCTTTTCCTTGGCTTCTGACCGGACGGTCAAAGTCGACCTTCTACCGGGCAGTCAAGGTGATTTCCTTTCCTTTTTTGGATTCTCGCGGGCGCGCGATCCTTTTCCTTGGCTTTTGACCGGACGGTCAAAATCAACCTTTGACTGGGCGGTCAGGGTCATTTTCTTTGCTTTTTTCGGATTCTCGCGGGCGCGAGATCCTTCTCCTCGACCTTTGACCGGGTAGTTAAGGTCATATCTTATCCTTTTCCTTGGATGTTCGCGGGCACGAAATCCAGCTGTTTGACTTTTGACCGGGCGGTTAAGGTCCTGTTCATCCTCCTCCTTGGATTTTCGCCGGTGTAAAATCCCTTTGGTTGCCCTAAGTCCGTGTGGACAGGGCTCTCTTTCTTGTTTGACAAATAGTATGTTTGTCATGCTCCTTTTCTTTGGACTGATATCCTTAACTACTTGGTTGACAACCGTCACGCTGTCTGGCGACCAGGTTGATGAGACTTGGTTGACTTGTCATGTCCCGTCTTCACAGGTTGAAAACTTTATTAATCCGACTGATGAGTCCGACAACTTGTCATGTCCCTGCTTGTGGTTCCCTCTGTACGTAGGATTTCTTTAGTTTTTGCAATATCACTTCATCATTAGCATCAGTTTTGCATTTTACTTTCAAGCATCAACTCTTGCATTTGTGTTTTGCATTGGTGTCGCATTTTCCGCATTTGGCTCGGCATTCGCACGCATATTGCACTTTGCATTGGCATATTTGCACTTGGTAGCAAGTCATGATTTTTGGTGCATCCACCGGATAAGTGACCTAGTGCCTACAGCAAACATCACTACAAGAAAAATTAGATTTTACGATGAAAAAGAGCGAAGACTTAGCGAGAACATGTCCTCGTAATAATATAACGAGGACATCTAGTGGGGATTTTGCGAGGAAATGTCCTCGCAATACCATAACGAGTTTTTTGCGAGGTTTTTTTTCTCGCAATGTCCTCGCTTGCTTGCATAGTGAGGAAATGTCCTCGTTAAAGTCCTCGCTAATTTAGGTATAAAATACCTCGACGCAGGTCATTTTGCTCCTTTCTTTCTTACCCTAAATACTCGTCTGCCTCTTTTTCCGCCTCTCCTCTATCACTCGACCTCCTCCGCATCCTCGACGGTGCTCCTCCGTAGCACCTCCTCCTCCCGCCTGTCGCCAGAACGAGCCTCCACCCATCGACATTCTACACCTCCTCCCGCCTGTCGCCAAAGCGAGCCTCCCCCCATCGCAGCACCTCCTCGAAGGTGTGTCCCTGATTTTCCAACGCCACTTCTTCTTCTCGTTCTGGATTTGTAAGATATGCTATGTATCTACCAAAACAGTTGAAGGATTATCTATCATCAGTAAATTATCTATTTTGGTTCAGCAGTTTATCTGTCATCAGTAGATTATCTATTTTGGTTCAGTTGAAGGATTAAACGTCACTTCTTCTTTTAATTTCTGTTTTGGTTCAGTAGATTATCTGTCATCAGATTATTTTACCAATACCGGGATTTACCAAAACAGTAGAAGGATTAATTATTGTTTTGGTTCAGCAGATTATCTTTTGATTATGCTCTGTGTGTGTGTGTAGACTAGGGTTGGCAAGTGTTGTTTGGGATATTTCATACTTAGTTCTACTGATTTTTTTTTAATTGATTGCTCCTCTTAATCGTATACATAGCTGCGTTATGGACTTATGGCATGCTACAGTATGGTTTGATGATTAAATCTGCATGTGTGATGGGATTTGGAATCTTTGCAGATTATTATTGTTGCTCAATTACTATGTATTTGAGGGCGTTTTCTTTCAGTCTAATTCGGGTTCTTATTTGTATTTTTTTCTTGATTTACTACTTAAATTATTCTTCTGTTGATTAATATGAATGTATGATGTATGATTTTTAATTTTCTAAAGAGGCGGAAGTTATGTATTTTCCATTCAGTTTACTAGATTCTGTTCTTATATGTTAGACATCTACATCACCTTTCCTAAAGCCTTGTTGTGTAATGCTGGTTGTTATCTGGTTTGACAATATATATATTGGTTCACTTGTTTTGCAATCTGTTATTCTTTATGGAGCTTATGTTGAAAAATGGAAGATATGTTTGGACAATAGTTTGATCTTAAGCTGCTACTAGGAAAAATTGGAAGATATTGTTGGCTCACTAAATAGAATATAATGTAGTGTTTTCTTTAGGTTTAAATCATGGAAATCATGCACTGGCTTATAATACGTGCACTGGCTTATGAACTCTTGGCCCTAATAACTTAAGCTCATTATGCTTCTTCTTGTTTAAAAGATAAGAGAAGCAGCTTTATTTCTTGTTTTGTTTTCTCGTAAAGACAAGACTGTAAAACCAGGTGAGAATGAGAATGTGATGTACTGTGAAAAAGCTTGAACCATCTAAAGTTAACAAACATTGACAGAGAATTGCTACGGTTTCCACGTCCATCTCAGAAGATATTTATATACTGCATGATTTTTTTTTTATCCCAATTGCAAAAAGGTTTTCGGTGGGGAACAACTCAGCCCGACAACTGAAGTCCCGTTCGTTCCTTTTTGTTATCATCGATATGTGTAAGAAAACAATGATTTTTGTGGTTCAAGCATGCCATATGATCAACTTTTATTTGTTATGCAATATATCTTAACAGTAATGAAGAATGTTGGTTAAACCATCTGCAGAAAGAATCTGATTTTTTTCTGAGATAGATAGAATCAGAATCAATTCTGTTTTCCTTTTTCTATATCTCACATCTGAACGTAGAAAAGTTGGCAGCAGCCAGGACCAAGAACTTCAGTTCTGATTAGTTTCATATTAAGACGAACTGTTCATCGAACAATTCCTAATAAAAGAGAATTTAAAGGTTAATTGCCAATCTCATACGAGATTTTATCTTTTAAGGTCTTAGGCATCTTTATGTTAAAGAAAACCTCCTTTGCATACACGTCAATCTGAGAAGAAGAAAAAACATCACAAAGTGAAAAAAAAAACAACAAGGGAGAGAGAGAGAGATCTGAAATTGTTGAGAACCATAGAGCCGTGAGAATCTAATTATTTGAAAATTTATTATGGCTAGAAGATCTACATTACATG